>JANTPZ010090294.1:0-38102 GCA_025593235.1 Vachellia pachyceras | reverse complement strand
GGTTTCAAAACCTAGATTTTACCTCAAAACTGAGGTTTTGTCCAAGCAAAATTTTTTTTCCCAAAAGCTATTTTGGTTACAAAACTTCAGTTTGAAACCTAAGTTTTCTCTTTCCTACTTTTTCCTCTTTCCTATTTCCTACTTTTTCTCTCTTTCTCTTTCTTACTTTCCTCTTTCCTACCCACTTTTTTGCCTCAGAATCCGTAAAAGCTAATAACTTCCCAAATATCACTTTTCAAAACCTAGGTTTTGCCTCGGATCTATAAAAGCTATTTTCCAAAATCTATTCTCCAAAACCTAGGTTTTACCTCGGAATCTGTAAAAACTATTTTCAACCTTACATCCAAACAAGCTCTAAATAGATCTCTTCAAGATGAGGCTTCATTTTGAAAAAAGGGGGTGATTTTTTTTTAAAAAAATATAAGATTTCAATCTATTTAATCTCTCAAATTAAATTTTTATTAAAGATATATTTATAAATCATATAACTCTGGTCCTAATCGTAATTCGTAAGTTCTTTCCAACTCATTTTTGTATACTAAGAATCGTTGGTTAAATCATTGAATATGTGTTGAATTGATACATTTTTTTAAATATACTCTTATTAAAAATTTCTTCTTTCTTTATTTACAAGCGGTTCTCAAATCTCTCTCTTATATTTCTCTCTTTCAAACAAGAACTGTATTGGATAAAATTGAAAAATCAATAATAACATTTAGGTATATTTATATTTAGGACCATCCCAAAAAGTGAGCTTATGATAGCTAATAATCACCAAAGTCATACATTAAAGAGTTTTTCATAAATAAGAATAATGATTAAATATGATTTATTAAAAAACCAACATAATTTAATACAAGGATCAAACTTAACTAATTCATTTAATATTTATAAATTAATTACTGGACTCCTAAAATGTGAAGACTAAGATGGAATCTAGATACATCTAGTTATTTTAATAGGATATGAAATAATGGTTGATTAGGATTTTCGTATATTTAGGATATTTATCCTTATTAGAAAATATTTGGGTTTTACTATTGAGTGATTATCATCTTTTATCATTAATTTTGATTTTTTATTTAATTCTAGGATTTTAAAATGTTTTGCCATTAATTTTTATGGTTAGGTTGAAACCTATAAATAGCATATCAACTCATTTCATTCGTACTTTTGATGATTTGAATAAGATTGATTCTTTAAATTCTCTTCTACCTCTATCTGTGTGATTTCTTCATCTTTCTTGTTATTTTCCTTCCTCTATTCTCTCTCTTCTCCCTTCTTCTCCCTTCCCACTTCCCCGTTCTACATCATATTTTTTGTCTATTATTTAGAGTATCATGTTAATAAGATGCATGTGATTTCAATGATGAAGTCACATAATTATAATAATCTGGGGTTTATTTAATTATTAAGTTTCTATCTTTTCAATTTAACTCTGTTTTTTTATTATAAGCTCAATAAGGTTATCTTCAATTATTAACAAATTAGACTAGACTAGTTGGTTCAATCACCCTAACCATTCTTGTTCTTCATCTATTCTAAAAATACACATTTTAGTTCAAATTGCTAACACCATCATTAAATGATATTGAAAAGGTGTATTTTTAAGAACAAAACTATATTAGAGTAAATAGTATTTACCAATTTACTTCTTATCATTACTAAATCAGTAAATCTAAATAATTTATCTTTTCACTGTTTGTTCAATATTTAATAGTCATATGGTCAATATTTGTACTTCAAAACATTGACAACTTGATAAAAAATTGAGTAATTTTTTAATAAATAGATGATTGGTGAAATACACTTAAAATTTTAAATTGTGAAATGAACGGAATAATATATTGGGAATGATTGAAGCCTTTCATGCTTTGACAGCAAGTGTTAGACAGGAGATAGATTCCATCTCCATTTTCAATAAACTCTGCTACCTTACAGCCTGCAGATGAACAAACAAGTGGAGGAGGAGGAGGAGAAGGAGGAGGAGGAGGAGGAGGAGAAGAAGAAGAAGAAGAAGAAGAAGAAGACAATACATGTAAACAGTTGAAAATAATTGTTAAAGAGCTATTAATTAATTACATGAAGGCTATCTTAGATTAAACATTGATCTGTTAATAATCAACATGATGCTTCATAAGGAGGTTTTGTTCGAAACTCAGCAGCAGAATGGATTCTGTGATTTAAGAAGAGGTTGTGGTTCCTTCTATCTATCTCAGCAAAATATTGATGGCCTCTCTAATCAGACTTGAGTTGGATTTGAGATAAATGGAGAAGTGGGATTAAAGGTTTTTAATTAATTTTTCCTATTTTTTTTATCATACACCTCATCTTTATCAAAATTTTGTATCCCTACTTCTTCAATTTTTCTTTAAATTTAACTCAAAAATTTTAGCTCCACAATATTTTTTTTTTTCCTTTCATTGGGTTATAACTTTTAAGATCTAATCTTGACACTTTAAATAAGAGGGAAAAATTCATTTCCATCCTTTTAAGAAATGATTTTTCTTTTTATTAATATAATATTTGATCCCTCAAGTTGTCATGATTTTAGTCTTAGTGCTTCAAATTTAAAATCAGTAATTTTAGTCCTTCAATAGATAGAATGATCCAAATTTTAATAGATTATAATGACTAATGTTTTAAGTAAAATGAAATTTAAGGGATCAAAAGTACTAATTTTAAACTTAAATGACTAAAATCAAAATAAAAACAATGTGGAGAAGTTAAAGATTTAATCTTAACATTTTATATAAGAGAAAAATTGGGAAAATCCCACAAAAATACCCTCAAAGTATATAAAAGACAAATCAGTATTTTGAATATACAAAATTTCAAAGCAGAATAGAGGCATCCATTTAGGATTTCAAAATGTTATAAAATTACTTATTTACCCTTTCTATTCGCATGAGTGTGAATTTTATATATTTCACTGTGATTCTTTCTCAAGTTGCAATTCATGCTATACTTAATTTACGAATGCATTGGTAAAGGGAATCCATATTTTTGAAAGCTCCAGCGTTCTTAATTTCTTTATGTGTGAAATATTTCTTGTGTTGGTAAAATAAAATTCATATATTTCACTAATTATTCTATATATTCAAATTGATACCTTCAATCTGATTTGAAATTTTGTATATTTAAACACTGGATTGTCTTTAATATGTTTTGCGGGTGTCGGTGGATTTTTTTAAAAAAAAATCATTTATGTGCTTTTTAGAAAAGGAACAAACACCAAAAAAACCAACCAAGCACATAGCGTTCCCCCTCTACCGTTTACAAGAGAATATTGTATTCGTTTAGGAATACGGTGGAAAAGTATTTTTACAGAAGTCAAGGTAAATATATGATGGGATTATTTCATTTTGCAGGAAAATACTGTTGAACGTGTTTTTGAATTTTGAAAACGTTGTTTTAAACAAACCCATTATCCAACAAAGGTTTTAAATCCAATATAACATGGAACAAGTGGCGGCTTTGGATCTTTAAATTGCAATTTTTGAAGTTTTGAACATGTGGGTTTTAAATTTATAAGTTGAGACTGCTATTTTTTATTTCAACTTGGGGGTATTCACAGTCTAATGCAATAATGCATTATTGGATTCTATTTTATATTGCAACCTAATTATTTTAATATATATGGCAATTGGTGGTGGTATATTGCATAATTTCAAGTTGAGACTTTGACAGTAGTTTAAGCTTTTAATGATTTTAATGTATTTTTTGCTAAAGATATGTATATGAAATTGAAAGCAATCTAATTTGATGCACTGTCAGAATGTAAACATCTTTCTTAATAAAAATGTATTAAATTTTAAGTATATAATAGAATATCATGAAAACGTTAAAAAAAAGTGAGTGGTGAATGGTGATGAAATGCTTAGAATACTTATTTTAATAATAAATATTACCTTTTTTTTATTACGTGATGGTAGCATATGTGCCAATTTTTAAAAGCACAAAAGCATTTTTTTCCCTACCTCAACTACGAGAGGCCATGGTTCAGATGGCAAGTAGTGAAGACATAAACTATTAAACAGAACTAACAGAGTAAATTTAAAAGAATTTAATAAAAAGAATATAGGGATTTGATTCAAAAGTTACAAAAACTAGAAGGACTGAAAAATTAATTTAAGCAAAACAATGTGATCAACTCTAAACCTATTTCTTAATTATTAATTTCTAAGCCCATGGAAAGATGTGAGCTTGAAAAGCAAAACGACTTCTCAAGGAGTTAGACAATGTGCCCGTTTAAGAACGCGGTAGGTAATTACTTTTTTTTCAAGTCGAGGTAAATATGTGAAAGAGATTATCTCATTTTGCGAAAAAAACATTGTTGAACGTGCATTTAAATTTGGGAAACGTTGTTACAAACAAGTCAAATGATTTTCTATTGCATTTAAACTTCTTTTGGATATTGAGTAGGAAATCAAACTTAATTAAAGCGAATGATCCCAGAATTAGTTTATGAAAAATATTAAATTAAAATATAAAATGTAGATCACATGCTAGCCACCTCTTTCGTTATCCGCTTTTAAATGGAGAGATTCACTGTAGATCATTTGTGACTTTAATTTAAAAACCAAATAAAAATATTTAAAGTTATCATCATCTTATTGACTGCGTGATTATCTTCAATATTATGATACATATATTTAGCGAAAAAGTCATCTTTATCTAGTAATCAAAGTAAGTACAAGAATGCTTTGTTTTTTGTTGGGGTTATTTATTTCTTTATTTTTTTTAAATTACAAGTATTCTCGAGATAATTTTGTTTAAAATATCATTGGATGTTAAATATAAACATTTTTTTTAATAGAGATTTGAACCTTGGTTAAAAATAGCTTATACTTCTTTTAGTTCACAATAAATTACTCTAACTAATTCACAAGAATACAAAAAGGTAATTATCTCATTAAATTCATCTTAAATTGAAAACATCTTAAATTTTACTCATATATTAAATAAAGTTTTGAGAGAGAGAGAGATAGAGAAATATAAATTTTTACTTAAAGCATTAATTATTGAGGTAAAATTGACGCATAAGCATTAACTACTCCATAAGTAATTTCTATTTTGAATTAAAGGATTTTGCAAAATAAATGACTTATATTGTAAATTGGTGGGAGTATTAAATATTAGAGGAAGTAAATTACTCCATAACCTCTGTTTATTATTTTTTTTTTTGGCAATAGAAGATACTTTCATTGTATTAAAACGAAAAAGAGTTAAGTATATAAAATAAAACAGCTATGAACATGACCTAAATATAAAGATAAAAATTAAACAACCAACATAAAGACGCTAACTCAATCATGATAATCAACAGTAGTCTCTTTATCTTTCTTCAAAATCTGACATAGCTGCATTAGAGGTCTCCACATTCATTCATATGGATAAGACCAAAGCAATGAAGCCTTGACAACTTATGCCTTAATTATCATCACTTTCTGAAATTTAGGTTTAGTTTCAAAATCTATATTTTAATTTAAAATTTAGGTTTTATTCAAATATAAAAATTTTTCTGAAAAGTTATTTTGGTCACAAAACTTCGATTTGAAAACTAGATTTTCTCATTCCTACTTTTTCCTCTTTCCTATTTTTTCATTCTTTCTCTTTCCTCTTTCCTACTTTTTTCTTTTTTTCTTCCCTACTTTTTCTTTATTTCTCATTCCTCTTCCTTATTTTTCACTCTTTCTCTTTTATCTTTCCTACCCATTTTTTTACCTCGGAATCCGTAAAAGCCAATAACTTCCCAAACATAAATAACTTTTCAAAACCTAGGTTTTACTTCGGAATCTGTAAAAGCTATTTTCCAAAATCTATTCTTCAAAATTTAGGTTTTACCTCAAAATCTGTAAAAGCTATTTTCAAAATAGCTTTCAAACAAGCCCTTAATCAACCTTCAAATTCACTTCCCTGGAAATCCATAAACATGAGTGGTTTCTGATATTTAGTTTCCTTTCTTCAAAGATATTCTCAATAATGATATCGCATTTCTTGTATAGAAAGGAACATATGTCATTAAAACGGTTAACTAATGATAAACTATTAGATTCAAACACCACCTCATCCAACTAATTTTTCACGGTGTATTTAATCGCTTTAAAGCATAACCATCCATTCAGTCATAAACAGAGACTCTGTCTGAATGTATTTAGCTATACCATCCAAAACCCATCCACTCAAATCCTTTGATAACTGCTGTTATAGCAACCAAGCCATCATTTTTAAAGAAAGCCCCATCAACGGTGGTGGACCCAGGACCCTGATTCAGGGGGTGTAAATTATTTTTGGAGAAGATAAGTGTGACATATTCTTAATATCTTTTGAGAAAAATTTGAGCAAAAATTTAGTGGGTTCAAAATTAGTAAATGAGTGGGTGTAAAATAAATCACATAATACTAATATAACTTAATTTTCTGTAAGTCAGTGAGTGCGGCTGCACCCTGTCAACTATACCTAGGTCCGCCAGTGCTGATCAGCATTAATTCTTGAATCTTTTTCACACCAACCCTTTGCATTTTAATATTCTTTAAGATGTTTCGCCATTTTAAGAACAAACACTAGGTCAAGTGTTCTACCTTATTATATATATATATATATATATATAGTTACATCGGCTATTCCAGATAGATTTTCACTTGTTAGGTTCAAAGCGATCCAAGAGTTTGGATCTATGTCTCATTCATCCAAGGATCTAAAAGAGAAGCAGTTTCCAAATCATATCAACTTCATTCACGCACAGAAAAGAAATGAATGATTTAGAGTTCCTCTTCAATATTTACAAAATAGGCAAGCACCAGTGATAGCACACTTCCTTCTTCAATTTTCCATTGATGGAAGAGCTTATGATAGAAGTCTCCACCACGTGAAGTTTTTTTTTCCACATTATACAATACTTTTAATTTCTTGGTGATTGTTTACGAACACCGTTTCCCCAATGGTACACGTAAATCAGGATAAAATTATCTCAAAATCTGTAAAAACTATCTCGAAATCCATAACAATCATCTTGAAATCCGTAAAATACCTCAGAATCTGTAAATTCCCACACATACCCTAAATTTGTTTCCTCATGTCTAATCTTAAATAGGAAGAAGAACCAGGAATCCCAATTCTACGCCATTTAATTATCATTTTAGCAACCTTGTAACACCATCTGTTTAATTTATTGTTTCCATTTGTCAAAAGACGACAATTTTCACTCACCTCTTATTCTTAATGTCCATGTGACTAATTAATTATAGAGAGTATATAATATAATATTGATGAGCTGGTGGGATTAGATGAGCATGTGCACACCGTGACGGTGTCGTTTTATTAGAACAGCATGTCATAAATTAGCGTCTCATAATGTACCATCATTTATTCTGTCTTTATTTGTCACATATCCAAACAAAGAAAAATACTATTAAATGCAAAAAAAAAAAAAGGTTGGAACAAAAGTTAAAACTCAAAAGCTAGTGACCTTTTTAAATGGATCATGCTGGGCAAAATTTACATGATTTAAAATATCACATCAATCCAATGGCAATAAATTATCAATAATAAATAAATAGTTGGTAAAAAAATGCAATAAAAATTAATAATCAAAGGTGTAAGCGTGTCTAAATAAGATTATTGGTAAGAAATTAAGAGAGGAATCATTCAACCGGTTAAAATAGTAATTCAAAGATTAATAATTTAAGAGTGGTTAAATTAGACTCAACGTAATCGTCATTAAAATATATAAAATTACTCATTGAAAATTAATTTAGAGACCCTTATAATTTTCATTGATTTTGTATTTATACCATTTTTTCCCTATATATTTAATCATTTAACTTTGCTTCCCTTCATTCTTAAAACTTCAAACTGTTAAAAAAAAGAAGTAATATGCATTAAACACTGCTGTTATAAAGCATTGCAAGTAGCCTAGTAGGACAACACAACGTATAAGGACTCAATGAAAAGAAGAGAAAAAAAAAATTAAGGACCCAATTCAAAATCAAAGGAAACTGTATTTAAAATTATTTTTCTCATATATTTATGTATAACCTAGAAAAGAGTTATGTTTAAATAAAAATCCATTCATGCATAAGGAAATGGATCATTCATGTATAAACTACATATAATAAAACACAGAGTTAGTAAAGCATAAATATGATATAATGTTATTTTCTTAAAATTAAAAAAAGATATATTGTTTCAAGTTTATAGTAAGATAAGAAAAAATATGAAATTAAATCTAATCAACTCGTCAAAATCTCTTGACCAACCTTACCAACAAATTGGTTGACTGATTTATTGTTTGAAAAATTTACCATCAGATCCTAAATAGAGGAATTAATGAGCAAAAGATCCTAAAGATTGACAAAATTATCATCAGGTTCCAATAGTAGCTAGTCCGGTTGTCATTAACAACCTCATCAGCTGTCAATAACAATCGGACCAGCTACAGTTAAGACCTAATGATAATTTTATCAATCTTTGAAACATTTTGTTTATTAATTGAGTTACTTAAAACCTGATGGTAAATTTCCCTTACCGTTTTAACCAACCGACCAGGTTAAATTTTAATATCATGTAAAAATTTGAAGAAAAAAACCCAATTTCTTCTTCTATTTTTTTTCCTTCTATGAATATTTTATTTGGTGCTTATATCTAGAAGAGGTTTGCTTATGATTCGTATTTTACATTTGACGCTGACTGGGTCAATTGATATATATATATATATATATTCTTGGTTTAATCACATCTACCTGTGATAACAAACATAATAGTATAAAAGTATTTCTATGCGTAATAATGAAAGACAGAGAAAAAGTAAGTTTACGTTTGCATCTGGTATATGTTTTGTGTCTTCTTCAAAAACAGCATCTTTGAATTTCTTTAGTTTAATTTTTCAATTAAAAAAATTAATATACAATTTCAAATTTGACGTTTTACTTTGTTTATGTTTCACAGGCTTTGGAAGTATTGATACATGCCAGTTGGGCACAGCTCCTATCACCCATTAATCTTAATAATCAATTATCAATATTAAATTACATTTACACTGACTTCACTATTTCATTTTCTCTAAAAAAATGTAAAATATTGATTAAGAAATTAATAATTTCTTTAACTTATATTTTCATTTTAATTTTTTTATAACCAGGATTTTTTAACAATGCACTCTCTCTTTTTTAATCATCTATGAGATATTTTTACAGCACTTATATCATGTTTTTATATAAGAATATTTGATAGAAACATAAAATTATTTTGGATACGTCTGGGAAAGCAGTGGGGAAGTACTTTTACGTAATAACAATGGTGGACTTTTGATTGCCGCGGAGGGACACAAGAGTATCAGGAGCCACCATTGGTGTTAAATTTGGGGGTTGGTTCATCAAGTTCATTGCTTATATATTTATAAGGTCATGTCAAACTCATTTTTAAATTTATGTTGGCTATAAATTTGATTGAACTTGTGAGTTAACTTATCAAATTTATTGTCTTTTGTATTTTTCAACTTCAAAAATCTTGTCAACTCACTCTTGATAAGAGCATTGCTAATTCAAAATTAAATAATCTTTATTAAATCTATAATTTTAATGATTAAGATTTAAAATAAATTTAAACAAAATTGTTGTCATTCTTTATATGTTAATTCTTTAATCACATATACTTTTAAACTATTTAAGTTAACTCTTCAATTCAATCTTATGTCTCTATCATGAGTTTATTTCTTTAAGTTCAACAAAGGCACCTTCTCGAATGAATGTGTAATACATGTTATAAATTAGCAAATGAGTCATGAATTTAATATATATATATATATATTTAATATTGTTCCTGTTTAAAATATAATCTCATTAATTTCACCTTATACGAGTTATCAAAGTTTATCCATTTAAAATATTGATCCTTATAATTTAGGGTTAATACGATATTTAATCCCTCAAATCTATCCTTATTTTGATTTTGATCTTTTAAGTTTGAGACGAGTGATTTTAGTTCATCAATTTTTATTTTATTTAAAACATTAATCCCTATAATTTAATAAAAATATGGATAATTTTACTTGCTCAAAGATCAAAACCATTTATTTTAAACTTAAGGGACCCCATTTTTGGATGCTATTGATGAGATTACGAGATTTTTTCATAGGGATTTGCGGCTTAATATGTACCATAGGTGCATCGTGAGGGTTTATTCGATGCAGATTTCTTAACGAAGCTCCCACAATATGTTGGGAAATTACTGTATCATTGATCAACTTCCACCTTTGATACTAGAGGTGGACATAGATAAGTTAGTTTAACTAACACTACTTTGTAAGCCCTTGTCATGGAATGAATTCACACGTTTTTGAAAAAAATTTGAGGGTCTAAAATCAAAATAAAGATAAATTAAGGGATCAAGCGTTATATTAACCCTGTAATTCACCAAGTAGCAGAACCATTGTGCCCACGAGAGATTAAAGCCTACTGTTTAAAACTTAAATAACCAAAATTAAAATAAGAGAAAACTTAAAAAAATTACAGAACATATTAAAATGGCCATGTTCATGTTGAACACACAATTAAAATAGCACCTGGTGGCGGCTGGCAGGGACTTATTCTCAATTAAAATAAGATGTTGTTGGCTTAAGCTCTCTATTTCCCTTTTGTCTTCTTCATCATCTTAGTCATATAAATTCCCAATATAAAATTCCACCAAATTTTAAAAAATAATAATTCTCAATATATATAAAATCATCTCCACCATGCATCCTCACCATCTTCACTCTCTCTCTCTCTCTCTCTCTCTCTGTGGTTGTGGGGGAACTGAGGAGGAAGAAGAAGCTATGACTATTGCCCATCAATTGCACAGTGCTGTGCAGCCATGGCGTCCTCTTCCAAGGTTCCCTCGTCAATTCTCATCTTCAATTCATTGCAGCAACAGGTATTTTTTTCTCAAAGTTTAAACATACCTGGGGTTAAATTCATTCCAAGTCCTATCAAATTGTGGTTTTGGCCTGTCTAGAACGTTTGTTTTCATTTTTTTTTAAACACATGTATATTTTCATTAGAGATAATTATGTTTAAAGCATTATCAGATACAAAATGTGGGAACCTCTTAAAGTGGAGATTTAAAAATTGGTTTACCAGATTGTTAGGAATTAACTCATTCCGTTAGATTCAATTCCGTTGTTATTTGTATTTTTAAAAGTATTTGGATCTATCACTGATGGAGTTAAATTCTTTTGTGATATTGGGTCCGTTTGGAAAAACGGTGGAGAAGTGCTTTTACTTAAGTTGAAGTAAGTATGTGAGAAGAATTTTGTCTGGACTTATATGCAACGTGGGAAAAAAGTTTTCCCAAAACATGCTGATACACTTTTAACCAACAGAATTGCATGGCTGTTAGAAAAAGAGTAAAATCAATTTTTTAAAGACAAATTCGATTTTATTGAGCAAAATCCATTTTTTTCAATTTTGTGAGGCCCAGTTTTAGCAGAACACCATTTATAAGCTGAAAAGGAAGGCTTATGGTTTCCTAAACTCAGTTTCAGTCCAAACACAGTAAATGATCTTCTGTTGAAAAGTTCTTTCAGTCTATTCTATTTTATAATGTTATAAGGAAAATTCAATAAATCTTTGTATATTGAAAGATATGATCAAAATAGTGAGTCAAGGTCAGAAACTTTTTCTCATTTGATCTCTAAAATTATATCTATTTCATATGCAAAACATGGTTTATTGAGAGAGGTACAATTTTTTTTTTTAAACCAGTATGGAGATAGATATCATTAAAAAGCTTATGGAATATTCTTTAAGATGAAACAAGTTTCACTTTACCATTATAGTTTGTGATATAGTGTAAGAACATTGATGCTAAAACTGCCACTTTGCTCATTATTTCCATGATGTCTTTCAAAATACAAATATTTTGTGAATAAGTCTTGTTGAATTAGAAATTAGACTCAGAAAAAAAAATTCCAACGATAGATTATTTGCCTAATTTAAATTTAAATTGAGAGAGTTATATGTACATGAAGTTGGCCTTCAAAGCTATCTTGTGTAAACTAGAATAAATTGTGCCCCATAAAATTGATTCAAAGCTTTCTTGTGATGAATCAAAGCCCATTTTACTGTGCAAATTGGTTTCGTAATATCTTATTTCAAAATCCAACTGTTCAAAATTGATTTTTTAAGAGCAACGAATGGTCTTATTAAATTAGTAATAAAAGCTATTTTTTAACATAATTAACGGTCTATAAGTTAAGTATATAGAATGAATTTTCCATCGTATTGTATGAACACATTTTTATAAAGCAATTAAACATCATTAGCTTTAAGTCCAATCCGTTTTGAGTTTTGAGAATATAAAGATCAACATGAGCTTTTGGATTAATCTTTTTTAAATGATTTTACTAAGTTTAAGTTAAATACACGAGGGAAGTTTTGTCTCGACTTATATAAGAATGATTTTTTAAATGCTTTTAAAGATTTATCAAATAAGTACATTTGATATTTAGCTGGATTTTTTTAACATTTAATGGAAGATCCGATTCTTGGTTGTGTGTATGGAGACAATCTTATGGTTAGCATTAAAACACTTTTAGATACTGTATGAAATGATTAGTCATTGCTATCCTCGGTGGTACTGAGCATACCAAAGACGAAAGTTGCACTATTTAACAAGAGAGATAAACCTTAATTGGTTATGTTATGCCATGAGGTTCAGGCTCCTTCCTTCCATACAACTCACGTTGTGAGAAACAATTTGTACTGGCTGCTCCTCTCACGTACTCACGTTAACTTGCTTAAAATCACTTTTGTAACGGATTCCGAAACACACCGTCACTCTCTCGAGTTTTCATCGGCAACATTTCTTACTTGGTGATGGTAGCTACTAGCTACCAATGGAGGAGAGCTCGTCTTTAACAACGCGGCGATTGTGAGATAAAAGATTTTCCGACCAAAATTCCCGCCTCTTCCAACTCAACGCGAAACTGTTTCTGCTGTTAAGGACACTTAGCCCTGGGAGAGATATCATCATCAAATGCAGACTCTGTAGAGTTGATCTGAACAGTTAAAATTTAATATTTTAAAAGCATATATTTTCTAAGAAATTTATTTTAGCAAGTATTTATCATCCTCCATAATCGCCGTTGACCAACGTCCACCGTCCTCTATCGCACGTCTGCCGAACCGTCCATCATCCCCGATGGCCGATTCCCCGACCGTAATAGTGCTCTGCCGTCGCACCATCTTCCATCATGAGAACCCACTCCCTCCGTTCGTCGGCGTGCGCACTCACTGCCACAATTCTCTCTTAAGCCCGGAAGAATCCCCAATCCTATTTCCACTCTCATTATCAATCCCAATTCTTATCCCAATCCCAATCCATCAAAATATTTTGCTGCCATGACAAGTTTACTAAATCATAGAGGCATGTTTAATTTATTTATTGCTGATGTGTTAAATGAATAGGCTGGGTGTCATTTAGGTGGGGTTGGACAGGATATTACAACTTTTATGGATCAGAAGACTTTCATATTTATTCTTGGGGTGCTGTAGGAGATTGACATTAATGAGACATTTACAGGAGATTCACGCCCTACAGAGATGGCTTGTTCAGGTCTTCAAAATTACATGTACATTGGCTTAAGGAAAACAGTGAAGGTGAGTTCCATGTGCCAAAGGGAAAAGGAAAACGAACAAAAAAGAAGCTTGAATTTTCCTTTTCAGTTTTTATCTAAAAACCGTTGAGCTTTAAGACCTTGAGCTTAATCAACTGTTATGCCTCTCCATGAATATATATATATTCACGCTCGGTCACCCATGATTGAAAGATTTAAACTGAGTAAAACCATTAATTTCGTTACTGAAATTGCTTGCATCGTTGTCAATACTGTTCTTATTCCCCTGCCCTGATGATTTCCAATAATTGGAGTACAGTCTGTTATGGCTTCTTTATCTTTGTGTTGTCTTAAATATATATTCGTATCTCTAGCAATTGACAAATAGGTTTCTGTCTCTATGTTTCCTCAGTTTTCATGATTTAGTCCTGTATTTGGACGCTTTAAAGACAACCAATTTATAATTTTGGATTTCTTTGGTAAACTGATGTAAATGATATTCGTACATCATTAATTAACAATCAATAGAAAATCTGAAAATTGTTCCTTATTTATACTCCAATTTATGACTTGCAAAAGGGAAATAAGAAAAAAATCTTAGAAAGGCCCATATATTACTTGTTTTGGATACAGCTTCTCATGCTTCCTCCATTATGTTATTTACAAACGGGGAAAATTATTCTACAAGTCCTTATAGTTTGAACTGATTTTTAATCATGTCCCTATAGTTTTATTTTCTTTTGATAAGATCCTTAAGTTTTACCTGTTTTTAATCAGGCCTTAGTAGGTTTTTTATCTGGTTCTTATAGTTTCATTTGACTTTTACTCAAGTCCCTGGAGTTTCATGTGACTGATAAAAACTAAAAAAAAAAATACTACAGGGATCTGATTAAAAATTAGGTGAACCTATAAGGTCTTGATGGTAAAAGGAAAAAAACTAGAGGGACCTGATCAAATACATGTGAAACAATAAGGACCAGATTAAAAACTAAGAGGACCTGCAAATTAATTTTCCCTTTTCTTAAAAAGGAAATTTACCATCAGGTCATAAATAGAGGAATTAATTAATAAAAAGTCCCAAAGATTGGCAAAATTACCATCAAGTTCCAGCAATAGCTGGTCTGGTTGTCATTAACAACCTCACCAGCCGTCAGTAACAACCGGACCAGCTACTGTTAGGACCTGATGGTAATTTTACCAATCTTTAAGACCTTTTGTTCATTAATTAGGTTACTTGGGACCTGATGGTAAATTTCCCTTTTTTAAAATGCCATCTGTTTTAAAAATTTCATTGGTTGTTGTTCTGTTACTAGTCTCCATTTCTTGTATACTACCATGTGCTTGCAATCAAAGCACAATCTTCTTCTCTGTCTTCATGTTGTTATGATAAAGTAACATGGGTGGCACACCTCCCGTCAGTTTTTAAAAACATTGGCATGGGGGTACTGACACAGATTTCTTATAATTTGTTTCTAGTTATTGCATGTTTATTTCAGTTCTTTCTTTTTTAATACCAAACTTTCTTTCTTGTTTATATGGCTCAGTATAATTGACAAATGGTCCTGCTGTTTGCAACATGAAGGTTTTCTTGAAGCTTTGCTTAAATTGTGACCGTTTGCCAGTATATGATAATATGGCAAATGCCCATTTGTTGCTCTTTCTAGCACATTCACTTGTTTGCATATTGGGCTGTTAATATATGGATGTGCATACCGAGCAGCTTGATTGAATTTCGATGCTGATACATGCTACTTACCATCAAAATTACAAATCATATTTTCCAGCATATCATTCATGTTAAAAACTCAAGAGTGTAGATCTTTAGGCATCTAACAATGGAGTTGTCTATCACAACATGGTTATAAATTGCCCTCTATTTCTTTTTGTCAAAATGGCTGTGGTTTTACTTTTTCTTTTGGGATTGTTAATTTTATTGTCTTATCAACTCTTGTATTCTATTCTGTTCCTTATCTTTGGTGGGAACTGAATTGACTGTTTATGCTCTTTCCTATTCACTTTGAAAGAAATTATGTTGAAAGGTTTAAACTGCTCTTGGCACCAAAAAGCTAAACCGTACCTTTCTTACCTTTCTGCTAAAGTTGAAGGTTGAACCATCTGTGATAGTGTGATGAATCCTTGTAGGTAGGTGGGAGGTTCATTCTTGCCGATCGGAATATAAATCAGATTTGAACACAAGTGTCCCGGAAAGCATGGAGGCCAAGCTTATTATGACGGAGAACATAAATAATAATATCAATCAGGTCAGCAATGAATAAGAATATCCTGAAAAATGTATAGTTTTTGTGAGATTATTTGCATATAATCTTGTAGAAAATACAATCTAAACTTGTCCTTCACTTCATGCCAGAATCAAAATTTTGTAGTATCCTTTCCAAATATGCAATTACAAACTATATGTAACGCTAACTCTTGAATAAAATCTTGACATAACATTTTTATGCTGATTTTGGCGTATTCCTAAAGTTGAAGCAAAGCGATCTTGTGAGCCTGTCCAGTATAATCATTGAATGGCCTTATATGTTCTCATCATTAGCATTTGATAATGCTGGTTTACATGCATCCTTTGCGCAATGGTATTTCAGATTCTGTATCCGTTTCTTTATTTTTTCCTATAAGGAATTGTTTAATTACTCACCAAAGTTCATTTGTCTCTTAACTATATATTATTGATCACTTAGACATAAAAGTTGTTCACAGCTGAGTCTGTTGCATTCTTGAGTGTATATGACAATAGAATTAGCTTACTGGATTGTCTTCTGCTTGTGACAGTTATAATGTTTGCTGATTCTCTCAGTGTGCCATATGTGCAGGGTCCATGCACTAAAAGCATGACACAATCATTGTCATTGTACTTCATACATGGAGTGATACATCAAATGTGTTTTCACCGGATGTTGAAAGTTGTTCAAGCAACACTTGCGGATATGGTTCAAACTCTTACTGCGACAAGCTTGCCTCTTGCTTGCGTCTCTAATACCTTGAATAAACCCAGCCCTCGTCTATTAAATGTGTCCTTTCCTTCTCTTGGCAATATTTGGGGGAGCTTAAAACAATTCGTATACCTGTTCGATGTCCAACTTGAGAGAAATGTTGGCACGTAAGCCTATATTCTTCATCATTCAATTGCTTGATCACATGTTTATCTTGAGTTTTGTGTTGACTCTAAATTGCAAATGTTAAATTGATTATCCTTAATCTATAATAAGCAATTAAGCAGAATGTGGAAAACCAACTTTTTTTCCTCGAAAGAAAGGCAATGTTTAGGATCTATGGTTATGCATTTTGGCATTTATGTCAGATGACTTGGAAAACTCATTTGGCTTATTTTGGAATAGTCTTTCGGTAATTCTGATCTTAAATTGCTGATTGAACTGAGTTTATTCTATATGGACTGGATCATACATCTAATATGCTTTATCGTATGTGGACTCTTTCAGGTTCTTTGTGGCACTCCTTGTAGCATGTGCGTCATTTGTTTTTATTGGTGGTCTCCTGTTTTTCAAATTCAGGTAGTCATTGATATGAACTTTCAGAAGAGTGTTTATTGTGAATGATTTTCATATTTAGCAGTGTAAATGGCATATTGTCCACATTTCCCTCCCTCTATATCCTATAGAAAGCAAACGGGTCAAAACCCGACATTAGAGAAGTGCTTCTGGGATGCCTGGGAATGCCTTATTTCATCATCAACCCATATAAAAGTATGTTGGAATTCTTGTAAAGTTTTCACTCTTTTTTTGTTTTTGTTTTTGTTTTAAATTTGACTCGTTATCTGTTATGCTATTTATATGATTGACTATTACTGAAGAGCAGATTTTCTTGTTGGATTGCAGCAATCAACAGATGTTGAGCGTGCTCTTGGACTTATTATTGCCATATTGGGTATATTGTTTTACGGTCAGCTTCATAGTACAATGACCGAACAATTCAGGGTAAGGTCCAAAGCTGTAAGCATTCAATAAGAATTATTTTCTGTACGAGTCTTTAATTATCAGTCTTGAGAGCAGAATAATATGAAAAGACTAAGAGCGGGGGCCCAAGTGCAAGTTTTGGAGAGTGATCATATCGTCATTTGTGGTGTGAATAGTCATCTGCCTTTCATATTAAAGCAGCTAGACAGGTATCATGAATCTGCAGTAAAATTAGGCACTGCTACAGCTAGGTAAGCAGTTCACATGAGCTTGTTGCACTAACTTGAGTTCAAAATGCTGGCTTAGTAATACTCTGGTTGAATCCTATTCAGGAAGCAGAGAATCGTTCTTATGTCTGATCTTCCTAGAAAACAGATTGATACAATAGCTGAACCACTGGTGAAGGATTTAAAGCACATTGACGTCCTTACAAAGAGGTATGCATGCCTGGATATCTTACTATATCTTTTTGTTTAATAAGGAAACATCCATGATAACTTACCCTTTCCCTTGAATGAGGTAAAATCTTGTAACACTTATGCTTCTTGTCTTAACATTTTTTTATCTGGATTTTATTTTTGAGCATAATGGTACTTTTAGTTACTTGAGCTTGCACATTAGAACTATTGATTTTCATTAATTTCAACTATCAATCATAGCATCTGTCCTCCTTTGTAAATGGAGCAATCAAGACAATTGCCCCATTAACGTTCATTAACATTTTATAATTTTGCATGTTTTTTTAAGAGTCACTGATTGTTCAGTTGGTTAGTTGTTTTTATGTACCACATGAAAAATCCTGGTGCAAACAAAATTGAAAGTTAGCCATGATTTCCAATTCAAGATCTATTATGGCTCACATCTAAATTTTATGGCTCTGCAGTGGCAACCTTAGTTTGACGGTATCATATGAAAGAGCAGCAGCAGAGAAAGCTCGTGCAATAATTATACTGCCAACAAAAGGGGATAGGTAATATTTAATCTGCTTAATATGCAATTTGATATGGTGATTCCAGGTCAATTTCAATTTAATTTACCTGTTCTCGTTTTATAAATTCATCCTGGTTTAAGGAGATATGATAATTTTTTCATGGAAATGCATTGAAAGGATCAACAATGTTAATTGTGGTTATTAATTACTTCATTCATGTGTATATGTAAGATACGAATAACTAAATTACATAAATCAAAACATTAGTTAAAATCGGTTAAAGTAATGTGTAATGCATGTATTCTTTTTTTTAAATATACTCTTATTTATGAAGAGGTTGAGTTAGAGAGAGTAAGTGGGAAATAAATATGAGAGACAATGCATGGAAAAAGATACGAGAGAGTCAACCTAGTTAATGCATAGATATGTAATAAGGGAAGGTAAAAATGGTTAGGTGAATTAAAATGTCGGACGTATTCATAGTGTAACTTGAAAAAGAACCAGCCCTAGCCCAAAAATTGTAACTTACTGGAGGGAGTATTTTAGTCACAGTGGTCAGGATTTAAATTTATTAACATCTATTATAGGTGTTCTTGAGGGTTTATTTAGAATTTATTTTCATGATACAATTGACAAATATTACTTGTGGTTTCTTCAATTTTTTTTTTTTCAATAGAAGACTATATAGATGGAGGATATAATTAAAGAACAGGAGGATCCATGAGTCCTCTTAAGTAAAAACCAGAAATAGGAACTAGAATAATGATGAGAAAAATCAGCTCAATATTTGGCTATATGTTTGAATTTGTGATGAAAAACCTACTGCAATGCCCTTGATCTAAAACCGACCAAAACTTAAAAAAGAAGTCCCACATGTTACAGGTAGGCACAAATCTCAGATTGAAACACTCATGCTAAGCTTAAGTAAATATAAAAGGGCAGAAAAACTCAACTACGCCACACCTTGTTCTCCATACTTCCAAAACATTTAGAGAGATTAGAGAACAAATGCCCAAAGTTGGGTGGTCACAGTTGTTCTTTGAACGTGCCAAACAAGTTATCCCATTTCTGTTATGTTAACTTTAACATGGGCTTGTACTTAAGCTTGTTCATCTTACCAAAGTGGTTTATGCTACTTGGTTAGGTTGCCACAAATCAAAATCATTAAAAGTCTGATAATCGTCAAGATTCTGAAATAAATCAAGTGGGAGCCCTAAGCAGAAGAGAATTAATATATAGTAGAAGGCATACACAGAAAAGTTAGGAAGGAGGTCCATGAAAGAGGAATTCCCTTGCCGAACAACCTCCCAAGAACAAAAAATGGGTCCATCTCTCTTTATGTATGAAGCTTAGGAAAAGTCTAATATAGAATTATCTTCCAAGTACTTGTAAGAGTAATGGATACATGGACCTGACTTGAATCTGAGAGAAAATAATTCAAAGTAAACAGTTTTCAAAATCAAGGGATTACTGCTAAACTCCCTTGTATCAGCAAGGAGTGGTTTATTTTCTATCTGTTAAATGCAAAACATTACCTAATGACTGGCTTCAGGATGATCACATGGCAGCTTGGTTAT
The DNA here is from genome assembly GCA_025593235.1 of Vachellia pachyceras. Lineage (NCBI taxonomy): Eukaryota > Viridiplantae > Streptophyta > Magnoliopsida > Fabales > Fabaceae > Vachellia > Vachellia pachyceras. Next base: position 18,065 of record JANTPZ010090294.1, on the reverse strand, counting down.
TTTAACAAAGCAATTGCTTCTATCCTTATAGTGTTTTCTGAATTTCACTTTAACGAAGTTTATTGTTTTTTAGGTATGAAGTTGACACAGATGCTTTCCTATCTATTTTCGCCCTTAAACAAATTGAGGGAATGGATTCTGTCCCCACCATAATTGAAGTATGTTGCATACATTCATCTTGAAATGAAATGAAGAATATAAAAATTCAAATTCTGTTCGCGAAAGTAAGAATTCGTCTTATTAATAAATGCAGGTTTCATGTTCCAAGACCTGTGAGCTCTTAAAATCTATCTCAGGATTGAAAGTAGAGCCAGTAGAAAATGTTGCATCCAAATTATTTGTCCAATGCTCTCGGCAGAAGGGACTTGCTAAGATCTACAGACACTTGCTAAATTATCAAAGTATTGCATATTTCTGCAAATCATATCTGTCAGCTTTTCTTCTCTCACTTGATAATTAAACTTTTCTGTAGTGGTGTTTTATATATGGTTTATTCTCCACCTAAATTGAGAATAACACTCAAAGAGGATCAAATTGTCTTCTGACAATGTGGACTATAGCTGCTAAATCACTCAAAAGTGCCATTTCAGCAAAGTTTAGTCATTTTTTATGTAAATTCTCATAATAAAATTTCCTTCCCAATATTTCCATTTGTTTTTAATTATTATTGTTTTGTTTTGGCTAGTGTGAGGTAAATGAAACATTTCCCTATTTGATTACCCTAGATTCGGAAACTGGCTTGTCATTTCCTTTATTAATCTAACATATCAATTTTTACATGTCCCTGAAATTTAACTATTGTTACGTTTGCTTTTTTCAGAAAATGTATTTAATCTTTGCAGCTTACCTGACCAAGAAGGAATGACCTATAGGGAAGCAAGACATAAATATGACGAGGTAATTAGTTAATCTGTTGGCTGAATCCACCATTTATCGCTGACGTAAATTTGCCTATATACATTATCTCTCCATTCTATTATTTCAGGCAGTTGTCTGTGGTCTTCATCGGAATGGAAGGATAAACTTCCATCCAAATGATGATGAAAAGCTGCAGCGAACCGATAAAGTATGTAGACTAGCTCATAACTAGATCTAATTTATATTCCATTTGGATTTGAAGTTTCTCTGGCAAGTTTCAGTTATTACTTTGATGTAAAAAAGATCTCTTAACTTTTTTCTGTTTCTTTAAGGTTTTGAAATCAATTTGATTTCACAATGTTTTCTATAACACTTACTGATGCCACTAAGCCTTCCTGGTTTAGATTTTAATGATTGGATCCCTTCCTGATATAAAGAAGGCCCTTGCAAGCAAGAAGGAAGGAATTCAAGAGCAAGAAGTCAAGCATTGCATACAATCGAGTAAAGAGAGACTAGCCAGTATTGTAAAGCGTCCCAAAAGATTAGATTCCAAGGTAGGACAACTACATTGGGAAAATGTTCTGATTAACTTTGAATGCCATTGATTCAAGATCTTTTTTTTTACTACTGATTATCATGCAGGCATCAGATGAAAATCTGGGACCAAAAGAGTGCATTCTTTTGCTTGGATGGCGCCCTGATGTTGTAGACATGATTGAAGAGTATGATAATTATCTTGGTCCAGGCAGTGTTGTGGTATGATCTTATATTTATATGTATATATGATGAACTGATTACTTACGTTGGTGTTTACTTCGTGTGTTGCATGTTTTCTTGATTTGCAGCTATATGCAATCTTTAATGCCAATATTGAAGCTTGAACTTTAATACAAGTTTATATAATGTAACTTCTATATGAACTTATGACTGATAGGCGTAGAAGCTTTAATTCCTGATTGCTAATACAAATATGCTTTATACTACTAACTAATGTGCCACTGGAAAAAGTTAGTACTAAGATATTTTATGAAAAACTGATCATTGATTGATTATCCACACATCTTGAAAAATTGATAATTCACTGGCTTTTTAATGTCATTACTACATGGCATGGGCACATCTATAAATGTAAGTGTCTATAATGCTTTTTGACACTGTCAATGAATTAAAACTTCAATGGTAAGGAAATGAGATTTATTTTTTTATAGGAGCATTAAACTGAAATGCACTCTCTTGATGTTCTGAGAGGATAATGTTGGACATGGGCCTGAAGCCTAATGCTAGAATATAGGTGCAGAACACACAGGGAAGGGTTTCTTCGGTATCTTCTGGTTGACATTTAGGATAGAGGGGATATATTATGCGAGAGCTGGCTAGAGAAGAGGCATGAAAAGAATTGAGTTCTGGTGTTGTTTCCGTTAGATACTAAATGTGAACCCGTGAAAAGTTATATCAAAGGAAATGGTCGAGGGTTTCTGATTGTGCATGTTAACTCCGATTTCTTCTTTCTGAACTGTCTATGCACTCATCCTTAGTTTCAAATTCATTTCTTAAACAATATGCAGGAAATACTATCAGATGCACCAGTAGATGACAGGACTAAGGCCTGCAGTACTGGTCAATGTAATCTCAAGAACGTTCGAATTTCTCACCGGGTATTCAGTTGCTTTCATATTAGAATTTTCCTTTTGTGTTTTTTATAGTTTTATGATTATTTACTTCATTCACATTCTGTAGGTTGGAAATCCTTTGGACTATGACATTTTAAAGCAGACCCTTCTGGATATCCAGAAATCTCTTCGTAATGAAGATACCCCTTTGTCAGTTGCTGTCATATCTGACAGAAAATGGCTTCTTGAAGGTAATGAGGCATGTCAGTTTGCGGCAGATAATAGCCTACTATTGATTATTGGCTATTCTCTATGCAGATTCATCTAAGGCAGACAAGAATTCTGCTTATACTCTTTTACAAGCATATAATATCTGCACAAATCATGGAGTTGAGGTGACATATTTTACATTATAGGGCTTAACTAAACTCGGAATGATGTTAATTTCTAGACAATATACACTGAAACATTCTTCATTTAATATTAGTTAGTAGCTATAAAAATGAGCATGGAAGGAATAATTTGGTTTTTTAAATTGTATTTTCCAGGTGCATAATCTAGTTGCAGAGATTGTTGATTCGAAATTGGGGAAACAAGTAGGGCTCTAAATTTCTAAGTTTGCTCAAATTTTCAAAATTTAGATTGGATTATGTTGAGTTGATGGTGCTTCTGTATAAAATGCTGCAGATTTCTAGAATCGATAGGAAACTGACATATGTTCCAGCAGAGGAATTAATGAGCCGTGTAACAGCTCATGGTCATAACCTCTATTCTCTTCTTTACTATGCTCTCTTTATGTGTCTATTTGCTAAGTCAGTGAGCTTAGAATGTTATTTTCTGTACTTGCGAAGCAGTAGCGGGGAACGGCGAACTTAATGAAATTTGGAAAGACGTACTAAATGAAGAGGGTGATGAAATATATGTGAAGGTAATAATTTACTCTTCTTGTAATACCTTTAATATGTATGAATCATTATTTCTGCTGAGCCTTGTCAGTCTTGGGTGCTCTTCGTCCTTTGAACATTTCTTTTTATGAAAAATTGCCCCGTTCCATGGAGAAATTTCTTCCTTCATCCATATTCTTTTAGATTAGTCCGAGTTTATCAGCATCCTATTGAACCTTATCTTCCTAGCACAACACATTATACAAGGTTATATCTTGTTGAAACTAGATGGGTGTCCTGCACAATGTATAGAATTTAAAGAATAAATCATATTATTTATGATTTGTAAATTGTGCAACTAGCTAGAAATTTTCTTTTGTTGGCGATATTAATTTGATTCTAACATGACATTTAATCTGTGTTGTGAAACTAGGGGCCAACAGTGAGTAATATTATGTAATGAGTGTGGACTTTAATTGTTACTTGCCATTATTTCACATGACAGGATATCAAACTTTACATGAAAGATGGAGAGGACCCATCATTTAGGGAGCTCTCTGAGAGAGCATATCTACGGAGAGAAGTAGCTATAGGTTATGTGAAAAATAACAAGAAGGTATGTTGTTAAAATAGGATAAAACATACTTCCTCTTGAATAGAATGATTTTTTTTTACCTGAAGAATTTTTGAACCATCTATAAGAGCATGTTAAATATAATTGTTCATCTTTACAGGTTATTAACCCACATGAAAAGTCAAAACCCCTCACTCTTGAAATGACAGACTCACTGATAGTTATTTCTGAGCTTGAAGGAGAACAGCCTGTGGTTTTATAATGCTGAAGCTAGCTTCAATATTATGTTATCTTCATGCTCCTTCATTGTTGCTCAAGGGGTATTGTTTCCACCACCTTGTATAAGCCCTTATAAATATTATTTAGGGCTCTCAGTTGATCAAGCCCCGGAAGAATAGAGGATGAATCAGTTAGAATAGAGGGTGAATCAATTGTTTTTTTAATCCTGAAACTCATGATCATTCAATGGCTCAAGATTTAGAGGAATTCAATAATGATCACATTATATTTAGGGGCTTAATAAGTTGTCTTTTTTCCATTGGACCAAGCCTTGTTATTAGGTTCTCTAATGCAGATATTTTGCTACTATATTCAATTGAGTACATCTTAATCCCCCCTTTCTAAGATTTTGATACTATAAAACAATTTTAATTAAAAATCCTAAACTAAAATAATATTAGCCATGGGAATTGGGCACAGGGTTTAAAAATCTTATATATATCGATTATTTATCTAATCTGTTATAAATAATATAGTGGTATACTACCATCTACGTAATTTAGCCCAATTAAAATAATATTAGCCATGTCATGTGTATGGCGCATGGTATATATTACTCGAACTTCCCTATTTGCCTGACCAGGTACCGTTGGCTCTGTGTGATATACTATAACGTGGGAGGACTATCAAACTTAACGCCAACATCACACTCCAACATGCTCGAACCTCATTGACAATGCTGAGATTGTAAAATAAATAATACTTCATGCAGTCCTTATTATATATATCTAATAGTAAACTTACATAAATTAATAAAATTTATTAAAATTAGTCATTTTTTAAAAAAATAAAAAATTGTAACACCTGAAATTTTTAACAGAAATGATTAATGAAATTTTCCCATGTATGGATAATGAGAATTTTCAATATTAATTCATTAAAACATTAATATCACTCCATTCAAAATCAATATCACTAGTATTAATCTAAATCCTCTCAAAATATCAGAGTAAATAAGAATAAAATGTGGAAGTAGAGTCATGGCAAATTTAAACTATAGAATGTGCATAAGAGCACAAGAGAGCCAACAATGTTAACTCCATAGGTGTCTTCCTTTATTGCCTACTAGAGCAATCACCTGAAAAATGTTAAAAATAACGGGAAGAGATTTCACATCCCAGTAACTATTAAAAGTTTTTATCACATATAAGCAAATGACATATAATTTATAAGAAAGAATTGAGTTACAAATACATTTGTATATATAATGATCATCATATAAAATAAATTTCATATTGATTCATAATTATGAAACTCACTGTCATCATCACAAATAATGTATGATAATGCAATATGCAATCTCTATTATAACACCATCTATCCTTATTCCGTTGACTAGAGTTATAGGATAACACATAGTCCAACAGAAACTTATCCATTTAACTAGATTGTCTCAAGCTCACCTGTTTCTTAAATTACACTAGACCAAAGGTGTAGAGTCTTTCCAAGAAAACTAAAGAGGCGCCACATATCCCACAATTCCAATGTAATTTTGGCCAAATGGAAAACACGGGTAAAGGGATCCTGACAAATGGCATTCATTGTGCACTGAATGATGGTTTATCACATGATAAAAATCTCACCATACATATTTCTCCTTCTTACTCCAACTCAATCACAATGCAAGCGCCATAACCGTTAGAAAGAATTTACATGCCAAAATACATAATGAAAACTTGAAATATTATAAAGAATTTACATGCCAAAATACATAATGAAAACTTGAAATATTTACGTGTATATAATTCAGTCTAAAATTCATAAAATACATTCAAATCACAATTTAATTATATGCAGTTCACAAGTGTATGGAATAATATTCAAAATTACCCGCTACTCCCTAACTTACAGGTAAGCACACAAAAGTGACCCCAAAGTTCTCAATAAGATTCTACAAAAATCACACACAATAATTTCTATCAATATGCTAATTAACATATTCTAAAAGTTGTTTTAAAGATAAATCTAAATACCTAAAACTACCCTCTACACATACATATTAGTCAAATATATAAGTTACTTTATTTATTCATATGAGACAATTATTTTTTATATGATATAATCTCTTTTATAATTTAACATGTTGTTAGTTGAGGAAGAAAATAATAATAAAAGTGGCGGTAGTAATAATACAATTATTATTATAAATTTTCAATTCATATAATCTTAAAATAATATATTATTATTTATTTTTTAAAATATTAAAGGAAAAGCGCACACATATACCTACACCCTCTCACACACCTTTACACATATATTTATACACTTAAGTAGATATATATTCTCACACATACACACTTTATTCTGGCATATTGGGATCCTTTAAAAAAGTACATGCATAGACGTACATTTGTGTGTGTGTGTATATATATGTATTATTATATATAATAAATGTATGTATTATATATAACCGTACACGCATACTATGGTTCTCTTTATATATATTATTATATATTTTTTATGTACAAGACACGCTAGGTAGGATTGATGGAACATGACATGAAGGAGGACAAGCTAGCTTTGCCGTGGTTTGCTCCTTCAATTTTGCACGCACATATCGATTCAATTTTTTTTTCAAGTAACTATGAAAACAAGTTGTATTGGGAACACATAATGCTGCGTATTTGTACATTGAGAACACTTTTTTTTTTTAAAAAAAAAAGGTAGGACAAGAAGCGGATAACAGGATAAAAATAAAAAAAAATTTGATAAAACATTTCAGTGGAAGAAAAGCTGTGATAACACTTAGAAAGAAAGGAAAATAAGGTTGATAAAGCTTAAAACTTGTTTGGAAATCCGTTTAAAACTAGCTTTTACAGAGTTCAAAACAAAACCTATGTTTTGAAAAACATATTTTGAGAGAATAACTTTTACAGATTTCGAGGTCAAAACTTAGTTTTGCAAGGTGATTGTTTGGGAAGTTATTAATTTTTATGGAGTTCGAAATAAAAAGTGAGTAGAAAAAAAGAAAAGAGAAAGAAAGGAAAAAAGATTAAAGAAAAAATTACTATGAGAGAGAGTACAATTTAACGAGAAAATAGCATTTTCAAAACCTAGGTTTTGAAAATGCTATTTTCTCATCAAATTGCATACAAACTTAGGTTTTGAAAAATGTGGGTATTTAGATAAAACCTAGGTTTTAGGGTAAAACTTAGATTTCCAAACGGGAGTCCAAACGGTCCCTTACTATGATACTTGAAGAAGGAAAAATGAGAGAGAAAGGAAGAGCATAGGAACACTAGCATCACTACTCTAGCGTAGTTACTGTAACGGTAAAAGTTTTGGTTTCTGATGAAGACGAGAAGGCTGTTAGATATGATTAGTTTTGATGATGTCAAATATAAAAAAGCAAAAAGTTTTTATAACCATATAGACTTACTACTATATTTATACATCCTTTTTAAATTAGAAGATGATATACTTAAATTATTCAATTTGAATGTTAAAATGTTTCAAATAGATGTTTCATCATTACACATTGAGTTACCATTCATCTAAACTTCTTTTGGATGCTCAAAACTATTTTTTGAAGTTAAAAATCGTGTCTGATAAAGTTCTGGAGCTTCTTGGATTAAAAATTGAGTTCCAGAAAGAATAAGTGCCAAAACTCGAGTCCTATTTTCTTAAAACTCGAGTTCCACAACATGCAGGCATAGAACTTGCATTGGAAACTCGAGTTTGGGCTTCAAGTTATGCAAAACTCGAGTTCTGGATTATCAAAACTCGAGTTTCGGCTCCTCTGTTATCTTTCAGCTCAACATAAGTCTGATGTTTTGATCATATCTCCAAAACCACAAGTCCGATTGATATGAAACAAATTTCATATGAAACTAGACTCAAAATGCGATTCATAGACACTAAAATCAGCACCAAAGCATTTCATATGAAGGAGATATAATTTTTGAAAGTTGGTAGTCGAATTTAACGCTTTATCACTAACCGTTGATTATTGTATCTGTCATATCTTCTTTATATAATAGCTTTTGGACTGATTCTTGTTTCATTTGAAATTAGACTTTTAGGGTTTTCCATTGATATATTATTTATAAGGTTTGGAGTTGAATTAAGAGAGTTATGGGCGTTGCAAGTTGAGCTATGTGCTGAAAGCTGGACTGTGACAGTGCAAGCTGAAGTCATGAAGTAAAACACAAGTTCTGCATTTACAAAACTTGAGTGTCGTGATCTAAATTGAATTTTCTCACAAAAGTTTCAGTAAAACTCGAGTCATGGCTTGAGAAAACTCGAGTTGTATTTCATAGTTCATAGAACTCGAGTTCAATATTTCCAAAACTCAAGTCTCGGGCTTCTAAACTTCATCTCTAAAAATTATTTTTATACAACTCGAGTTCCAGGTTCTTAAAACTCGAGTTTCACAACTGTTTCACAAAACTTTAATTGAAAGCTAGAAGTTTTAACTTAGAGTTTCACAAAACTCGAGTCCTGATGTTTTTCAAACTCGAGTTCTATGTCTTGCGAAATTTCATCAGTTCAAGAACTTGATATTCAAACTCGAGTCCTCACTGAAAGTTTTTCAAAACTCGAGTTCTTGAGATTCTGAACTCGAGTCTCGAGGACATTTTCAACTGAAGAATTTTTCACATGCTTTAGAACTCGAGTCCTCATTTTTACAACTTGAAGTTTTACAACTGAACTCCAAAACTTGATATCAAAATTTGAAGTTTCAAATAAAAGTTCTTGAACTATACTTTAGAACTCCCATTACAAACTCGAGTTACAACTGAAATTTTTCCAAAAACTCAAATCACGTTTATAAAACTGGAAGTTTTACTACTAAGCTTTCAAACTTGATGTTTCAGAACTCGAGTCATGAAGTCTTGCAAACTTGAGTCCAAATTTCTTCTGACATAGCTACGCCTAACGTCTACTAGAGCTTTTCTTTTTTGTGCTGGAACATTTTGAATGTTACCTGCCCTCATAAATGCTTCCCAGCTTTTTCATTAAACTGCCCAGGTCGTCTTATAAAAGAATCCGAGCATTAATGGTCTACATCGTCGATAGTTGAACAACATTAATGAAGCATTTATGACAGTTCGACGAAAGCGCAGCTGCTGTGAGTAACGAGTAATAACTTCTCTCTAACGGCTATTCAAACTCAGAGCAACGGTTATTGAATGAAGTCTCAACTATAAATGAAGAAGTCTTTAAAGACGGAAGAAGGGGATGGACGTTCATTAATACACTGATATACTCTGCATTTACACATCTGTCATTTTATCCATAAATCCCAGTGAGCTTCAGTATTTGATTATACACTCTTTCAAGAGAGTTTATCTTGTCAAACTTTGTTGTATTCCTGTGAGATATTCAAGGTTGAGACCTTGAATCAGTTGGATTGAATTTGAGCTGAAAAACAGAGTGAGTGAGACTCTGTTTTAGTGCTTGTTGTAAGGGGGAGTAAGCCTCCTATTGTACAGGCCTGGCATGCCTAGTTTGTTGTTGAATAGTGGATTGAAACTCTTAGAGGCACTTTGAGGATTGGACGTAGGTCAAGAGGACCGAACAAGTATAAATCGCTCGTGTCAATTTTCTCTCTGCTCTCTTTGGTGATTTTGTTTCATTTCTGCTATTGAGTTTTTAATTTTTAAAAGTGACAAATTCACTCCCTCTTGATCAAATCCTGTTCTAACAGAGGCTTTATATAGAGATATGGTTAGAGCGTTATTTACAACAATAAGCACAAATCCAACTACCTATGTTATCATGGATGAAACACCCCCTCCTTTAGCATCTATTCCCATTTCCTTGGATTGATCCATCACTTGTGTGCTATTCCCATTTGTTGTAGGTATATAACGTACCATCATAAAATCCATATCCAAACATGTTTTAAAACATTAAACATTATTAATTATTCATTAAAATTCAACAACTTTTTAAGTTTATCTCTATTTAACATCCACTATAATACATAATAGTGAAGTCAACATATAATAAATGAAGAGTAAAATAATACATTTATATTAAAAATTTAATGAGATGATTTATAAATATGATCAAATATAACATTTTCTCTATGTACTATAAATAATACTATAGGAGTATATTAGATATTAAATAGTTGTATAAAACAATTTTAATTAAAAATCCTAAACTAAAACAATATTAGCCATGGGCATTGGGCACAGGGCTTAAAAATCTTATTTATATTGATTATCTACCTAATCTGTTATAAATAATATAGTTGTATACTACCATCCCAAGGTAATATAGCACACCTAAAATAATATTGAGCATGTTTGGCTTACTGTTTGCAGAGCCCATACGTACGTCAACAGTATTTTTTGTAAAATAAGATAATCTTCTTTACATATTTATCTCGATTTATATAAAAGTATTTCTCTACCCGTATTCAGAGACGGACCTAGCTATGTCATGTGTATTGCGTATGGTATATATTACTCAAACTGCCCTATTTGTCTGACCAGGTACCGTTGACTTTGTGTGATACTAACACGTAACATGTGGGAGGGCTATCAACCTTAACGCCAACATCACACGCCAACATACTCGAACCTTATTGGCAATGCTGAGATTGTAACATAAATAATACTTCATGCACTCTTTATTATATGTATCTAATAGTAACCTTACATAAATTAATAAAATTTATTAAAATTAGTCACTTTTTTATTAAACAAAAATCACCCTTAAATAACAGTTAAATAATTAGAAGCCTTTAATTAATTAATTAAGGAAATTGTATAGTTAGTTAGGGATATAAAGTAAAAAAAATAATACCTTAAACAAAACAAAACAATGTTGGATGTGTTTATAACAACAGATCAAATGCAAAGATTTTCAGCCTCAAGCCAAAAATTCAAATTCATTCCATCCAAATTGTAGGGTAATAAAAAATATGATTAACTCTGCTGGATGGTTACTAACAGGTTGAATCTAGTAAAATGAGTCAATCACTTATAACGTAATGAACTAATGTTTAATTATTTTCTAGAAGAGGTGTTTACGTTTATTGTTAATACCTTCAATATAGTTACTTCTAGTAGAAGGATATTGTATTTTGAAAAGAAAACTATGTTGAATGGACAAAAAAAATATGATAAGCTCTAATATAATAATTCTATTTCTTAATATATTACACACAGAGAGAAAAGTGTGAATAAGGAAAAACTCATTGACTTCTTGAGGAACTTAAAAAAAATTATTGCAATTATTTTTTTGGATATTAACTAAATCAAAATAATTCGTAAATTTGCAGTCTATAATTACTTTTTTACTTAAATATCAGTAATTTTAAATAAATTTTAAAAAATTTAAATCAAATAGAGGATAAATTTTGTTCAAAATTATTTTTAACGTAAATTTTTTAAAAATAACCTTGCTTAAAGTAGCCAAAAGTTAAAGAACCAAACTAAATACCAATTATCTGTTAGTTGAGGTGGGTAATTAAGCAGCTTCAGCCACCGTAAAAGAGGAATACAAATTCAAATCACAGGGAGTTTATTTGTTGAAATAGACAAAAACATTTACACTCTAAACCTTGAAAGTGATTTGTCTCAAGCCTAAAACACATCAATCCACAATATAAATCACATTATCTAATTCATCATAAATAAGAAATGATGGTTAACCCGTTAAATCTATTTTAAATTGAAACATTTTATTCATATTAAATGAGGCTTTAAATTATAGAGGAAAATATAATATATCACATTTAAGCATTAATTAAGGATAGGATTAGAAAATGAGCATTAAATATCCTGCAAGTAACTTATATTGTGGATTGAACCTAATAGTTTCTTGACTAATAGTGTCTTCATTGAGAGAATACATGTGCATCGCAAAAAAAAAAAAAATTTCCTCTTTCTCAAGCAACCAAAGTAAGTGCAAGAATGCTTTTTTTTTTGGGGTCATTTATTTATTAATTAATTACAAGTATCCTCTTGTTAGATTATATGGAGATAACCTTGATCAAGACATTGTTGATATTAAATATGGATACATCTTCAATAGAAATGCAAATCTTGATTAAGAATAACTTACTATACTTCTTTTAGTTCACAATAAATTACTTTAGCTAATTCACTAGTATACAAAAAGATATTTAATTCATTAAATTCATCTTAAATTGAGGAAAATTTTCAATTTTAACTATATTAATGATTTTGAAGGTGAGATAAAAATATAAAATCATATTTAAGTATTAATTACTTAGATAAAATTGACACATAAGTATCAATTACTCTCCAAATAATTTATATTGTGGGTTATAATTTTTTGTTATACGTAACTTACATTATAAATCAGATGGAGAGAGTATTAAATATTAGAAGTAAAATAGTTCATAATCTCGATTTAAATTAGTTTCCATGGTCATAAAAGAATTATTGTTTCCATTCAATGATTTATTAAAATACGATAGTTTTAACCTGCCTCTTATTCTAATTTCTACATGTTCATTTGGCTAATTATAGAGAGTATATAATATATAAATATAATATTGATGAGTTGGTGAGACAGGGTGAGCATGTACACTACGTGACGGTGTCGTTTTATTAGAACAACATGTCATAAATTAGCTTCATAATATACTTACTTTCACTTCTTTTATTCTTTCTTTATTTGTCAATTATCCAAACAGCTGAGTTTAATTATTAAAAATAGGTTGAGATATAGTTAAAACTCAAAAACTAGTGACCTTTTAAATGGATCAAGCCGGGTACATTTTACATGATTTAAAACAGGGAAATTTATAATTAGGTCACAAATAAGAGAATTAATGAATAAAATGTTTTAAAGATTTATAAAATTACCATAAAGTCCTAAGAGTAGCTTCTGATGTTGTCGTTAACAACTTTATCGGCCTTCATTAACAACCTTAGCGGCTACTTCTAAGACTTTATGGTAATTTTGTGAATCTTTGGGACCTTTTATTCATTAATTCTCCTATTTAGAACTTAATTGTAAATTTCCCTGTCGCATCAATCCAATGGTAATAAATTATCAATAATAAATAAATAGTTAATAAAAAATGCAATAAAAAGTAATAATCAAAAGTGTATGCCTGTCTAAATAGGATGATTGGAATGTAAGAAATAGTCATTATACCGGTTGGAATTGAAGTTCAAAGATTAGAAATAATTATTTAATTGGAGTCAACGCAGTCATAATTAAAATATATATAAATATTTAGGGTAAAATTAGTTTGGAGAGGCTTATAATTTCCTTCAATTTTGTATTGGTACAAATTTTTTCCTTTTTATTTCGTCATTTAACTATGCATCGGTTAATTCTTTAACCTTTACCTTGTTAAAAAAGAAGTGACATGATTGAACATTGCTGTTATAAAACATTGTTTCCAGAAGAACACAATATAAGGACTCAATAAAAAGGAAAAAAGGTGTAAGGACCCAATTCAAAATTAAAGGAAACTGTATTTTAAAATTAATTTTCTCATATGTTTATTAATAACGTATAAAAGAGTTATGTTTAAATAAAAAGGCATTAACCCATAGGTAAATAAAACATTGGTGTATACACTATGTATAATCCCATAAATATGACATAATGTTATTTTCTTAAAATTCAAAGTGGATATATGGTTTCAAATTTATAGTAAGATGGTAAAAAAAAATAAAATTCAATCTACTGGACCCATCAAAAACTTTTGACCAAAATGATAAAAAAAAATTGGTTGACCAAATTATTGGTTTAACCAACCCACCAGGTTAAGTTTTAATATCATGCAAAAATTGAAAAAAGTCACAAAAAACCATTCCTTCTACCATTTTTCCCCTTCTATGTATAGAAGAAAGAAGCTCTAATGTTGTAGTTGGTGATTATGTGCCTTGTTGGCTACACGTTTCTAGGGCTCAAATGCACATTCAAAAGTATTTTTTCGCAAAATGAGATAATCTCCTTCACATATTTATTTTGACTTACGTAAAAGTATTTCTCTATTGCGTTTCGAAATAAGCCCTATATCTAGAAGAGGTTTGTTTATAATTCAAATTTTACAATTGAGTGTGACTCGGGCAATTGTTATTGTGTGTGTATATATATTTCTCTTGGTTTAAACATATTTACCTATGATAACAGACACAATAATGTAAAAGTATTTCTATATGCAATAATAAAAGACAAAGAAAATGAAAGCTCAGATCTGCATCTGGCATATGCTTTGTATCTTCTCCAAAAACAGAATCTTTGAATTTCTTTAGTATCATTTTTCAATTAAAAAAAAAGATGCGGTGCCTATTTGGTTAAACGTTTCCATTACCTAAACGCACGTTTAATAGTGTTTTCTGTAAAATAGTATAATCCCTTTCACATATTTATCTCCAATTGCGTAAAAATACTTTTCTACCATGTTCTCAAACAGGTCACATTGCACCTTTATGTTTCACAGGCTTTGGAGGTATCACCCATTAAACTTAGCAACCAATTATCAATATAACTTATAATATCCATGTGCTATTTTTTTAATAAGAATATGAATATATATATTAGTTTAATATCTAAATTGTTCAGCCACGGTGGGTGCTACCTAGCAGTGAAGTTGAAGGGATCACATTAAACGATGACTGTGAAGTCGTTCAATCCCGTAAATTTTTCCTACTTATTTATCTTTTTTCATACTAAATATATATTATAATGGGTTGTGAAAAAAAATAATTAGGTAAATTAAATGGGTTGTGAAAAAAATAATTAGGTAAATTATGGGATATGGGATCACATTAAGGGACACTTGAAATATTTTTATTAGGTAGAGTATCGATGAGGTGACACTTCGATAGTATTTATGTAGTACAAGAAGCCATTCATTGCGCAAATTGATATGTTGCAGAATTATGCTAGTAGAATAAATCAATAAAATGCAATCTCTGGATTTAACTTGCCATCATATATAGGTAAAAAAGGGAAGTATCAAAATTTCCAGCCAACTTTAGCTTAGTGCTGTAAAGCCTATTAGCTTGTTTTTTTTACCTAATAGTATTAAATTTCTCTGTAAGTGGAGATAACAAAACTTCCAATTATATATTACTACTCACCCTTTTAATTAAAAAATAAAACATTTCTTTCAGATTCGAATCCTTGTGGGGCATTTGTATTTGGAGTAGCCATGGATTGTAAAAATGTTAATAATAAAATTCAGAAAAAAAGGGTTATATGCAGGATAATAATATAAAAATAAAAGATCAAATTTTTTACTAACAAGTCAACAGAAACTAATGGTTAGTAAAAGTAATTGATTCTTGGTTTTCCCGGAGAGACACAAGAGTATCGATTACTCCATCCTCCCTCATTATAAGCCACTATTAGTGTTAAATTTGGGAGTTGGTTAATCAAGTCTAAAGTTTTTTTTTGTATTTATAACTTATAAAATCATGTTAATTAATTTTTTAATTTATTTTAGTTGTAAATTTGATTGAATTCATGAGTTAACCCATCAAATTTACTGTTTTTTATTTCAAGTTAAAAAATTGTGTAAACTCATCCTTAATATAAACTTTACTTTGATTAAAAAAACTTTAGGTGAGTTGGGTTTTGAAGTCTCAATAGAGTTAGGCCATATCTCCAAACTCATGGAGCATTTACAGAGGTACTTATACATTGGTCAATAGCAAAATCCCTATGTCGATAGCAAAATTTGAACTCATCACTTTATGGGTTGTTCGTCATTTCCTTAAAAATTGGATAATCTTTTGTGAGCTAATATAATATTGCTAATCCTACATTTGATTATTGGTCTTTAAATTCATAATTTTTTAAAATTTGACCATGTTTAGGGAATTCATAAAAATTCTATGTTGAATTTCAACCAAAAAAACAAAGTCTATGTTGAATATAATAAACTAAAAGTATTGACGGAATGACTTAAATTTAAAATATATTTAAACAATTGTCTTTATTTATATTTTAATGCCTCATTCACATACTTTTAGGCAATTTATTGATGGAAGTCAACTCTTATGAGTTTTTAATCTGATTTTGTCTCTATCACGGATCTATATATACTGACAAATGACAACCATATGAGCTACCATCAGGGAGGACTATATAATCCTACTTATAAATTAAAAAAATATTTATAAGTTAAATTTTTTAGTATTGTCCTTGTTTAAAATGTAATCTCCTTATTTATCACTACATCATACTAAGTATAAGATGTAATTAACTTTTTTGCGAAAATCAAGTTGAATACATTGCTTGGAAGTATTTATGTATGTACATTATTAAATTATATATCAGTTTATGAGTCAAGATAAATTATTTTAAAAGAATGATAAGCATAAATATTTTAAGGTAGTATTATATTATTTAGCATATCAACCAACAAAAGTATTGCATTCTACTTCCTTGATCAGTTAAAAAAAGTCAACTTACTTTCATATTAAAGATTGAAGGTAATCGCTGACAATATTTTAAATATGATTATTTCAATGTGAGGATCGATATGTGTTGGTGGGAAAATGATTTATGATACAGATGGCCTATTTGGATTAGTTGTAAAAATTATTTTTTCAACGTGATTTACTGTCTAAGAAGTAAACATGTAAGAAGAATTTTATCTCGATTTATATGAATGTGTTTTTATAACGATGTAAAATGCTGGTGTTCATAGTTGAGCAAATAATTAAAATAGTATCGGGCGGCTAGTAGTGCCTTCTCAAGATGTTGTGCCCGTTTCTGTGAGCGTTGGAAAAGCATGTTTGTGCAAATCGAGACAAAACCCATTCTATATATTTACATTGTAAATAATAAACAATGTTAGGAAAATAACTTTCACCGTTAAATCAAACACCCCGTTGTTGACTTCTAATGAGGTTCTCTATCTCCCAAGCTTTCTATTTCATTTTTGTCTTCTACATCTCTATCATATAATTCCCAATACAAAATTCCACCAAATTTTTTAAAAAATAATGACTCTCAATATATATATATATATATCTATATATAATCATCTCCACCATCGTCACACTTCATACATACACTCTCACTCATTGTGAGGGAACTAAGGAGGAGGAGGAAGTTATGGCTCTGGCACATCAATTGCACAGTGCAATACAGCCATGTCATCCTCTTTTAAGTCCAAGTGCTTATATTTTTATCAAATTGAGGTTTTGGTACATTTTTTAATGTCGTCGTCGTTGTCTTGTCCATTTTTCATATGATATATCCTTCTTTTTTTTACTACAGAAAAATTTGTTTAAGATATTATTGTGGGTATTAAATATGAGCACATCTCTTAAAATGAATTCAAGTATTGATTCATCACATTGTGAGAGACTAGCTCATTCTGCTAGATCTAATCATGTTGGTCTTTATATTTTTAAAAGGATTTGAATCTTTTTTTCTATTGCTTTTGATCATTCAGTATCAAACTCTTTTCTGGATCTTATTATCATATGTCTTATAAAAGAATTTGAAGCTAACAGTAATGATGTTAATTTTTTTTTTTGTGATATTGAATCCGTTTGGTTTAACGATAAAAATTATTTTTCTACTATGATTATGGTTTTGACTTGCGTAAATATAGTTTCATATTACTTTCGTAATGCTAATATAAATAAAGTCAAATTAACACTTTTCAGTAGGCTTACGCGGTTGCTGCGTGACTTGCATGGCTGTTAGAGAAAGAGTAAAATCAATTTCTTGAAATCAGTTAAATTGAGCAAAAATCAATTTTTTTCAGGGTGTGAAATCAATTTAATGTACAAAATCAATTTTGTGAGGCCCAATTTTAGCAAAACACAATTTATAAGCTGAAAAAGAAGGGTTATGGTTTCCTAACTCAATTTAAATCCAGATAAGGTGTTTTATAATGTACAAAGACACATTAAAAACTCTTTGTATATTAAAAGATATGTTAAAGTAGAC
>JANTPZ010090293.1:0-17694 GCA_025593235.1 Vachellia pachyceras | reverse complement strand
CCAAGCTTCAAAGTCCGTCTTGATCTTCTTTTCTGTGTATGACGAGATCACCTTGTTCATCTCCGAAGCAAACCTCCCAAGGCCTCCATCTCCCACTATGTCTCTTACCTTCATCGTCACCGTAGTGAACTGCACGGTGACTCCAAAGTAGTCTTCTGGAATTGGCGGGTGGGAAACTCTGGATCCAGCAGAAACGAGGAATCTGTAAGTGACTTCCTCGTACGTGTCAAGATTCTGATTCCTGATCACAGACCTCCAAACATGGGCAGTGACAGCTTGCAGGGACGAGATTTTAATATTGTTGCTGGTACCACTACTGTCTCTGACCTCTGAATTAGATTTCGCTTTGAGTTCAGGAATTTTTTCCTTTTTAAAATGAAAGATCCTCCTCGAAAATGGAGGATGTGATCGATTCGAATTTTTTGACTCCCTGAGATGATTCTGTATTATTTCTCTGAATGGGATTGTTACGGGGCGCTCAATATTAGCATGAGGAAACCAACGTTCAAATGAAGCGAGCTTCGGATTCGGGGATATGCCGTTCAGACCATTTCGAGAGATTTGAGACCACGCGTTGAAGAAATTCCAATACGGTTTTACATCAACAACACAATGGTTCACGGAACAAGCGATGAAGATGCCATCTACAAGCTCTGTGACCTGAACCACCATTAATGCAGCCCGAGTTCCTTCAAAGTTCTTGATATTACCTGGTGGGAAGAAGGAGGAGACGATTGGAGGAACATAAGTGGGTTCGAGGATGTCGGCGATTGTAGTGTTCTCTGCTACAGCATGAACAAAGCTTACTCCGGCGTTGTTACAAGTGATGAAGACGGAGGACTTATCGTCATCACCGCCGCCATGGGGGACGACAAGAAGACGGCCGGCGAGGGGAGGGAAGAAGTGGAGGGTGGAAGAAAGCGAATCCTTCAAGTGTTGGATCACTGTTTCTCTCTGTATTGAAGATGATGATGATGAGCCTGGTTCGTGAAAGAGAAGTCCCTTTTGACCACACCCAAGAACTAAAAATTCAAGATCCCATGGATTTAGATCGACTCGTGGAGGTGAGTCACCATCATTAACGCAGCTTCGTGCTCTGATCGTAGTTTTGGAGATCACCCGGACGGCTTCCATGGGATGGAATATGAGGTGTCTCTCTGCAACTGCTTTAACTTACTGTAGTTGATAGATTTTTAGAAGAAGAAGAAGAAGACCACCAGATTTTGTTTATCAACATAGCGCGTCTCAATCAATCTAAACTGTTAATTTCGATCTCAGAATCACGTGAATTGTTGTAGCTTCTTCCTTGGTTTGGGTCTTTGTTTCCAAATCTGTGCCAGAGAGGCAGAGACGATGTAAGCGGACAAGAAGGCTAGAAATAACCCTGATTGGAAAAAGAGAAAATGGAGAGAGAAAACCAATTTTTCCTTGGATGAGAAAGGAAACAAGTCAAAGAGAAAATTGGACGTATGTCTGAACGACAGAGACACAAACAAGATAATCAGTTTGGCAAAGGGTGCAGGAAACCTAAAAACATATTTAACAGTATTTTTCGTAAAACGAGATAATCTTCTTCATATATTTATCTCGATTTATGTAAAAATACTTCTCTACCCCTTTTCCAAATGGATCCAACAACCAGAGGATGAAATCAATTCAATTGTTGAAAAAATTAAATTTTGATGGACCGTTCAAATTTTAGTGCGAGGATAATGAATACTCACTTTAATTCTTGGTTAGAAGGTATTACTGATCCTTTTTATAAGGTCATTGCTAGATTTAATAGGCATTAAATATTTTTTTCATACATACATGCCTATATCTAACAAACGTAGGGTACATGAGTAAAAATTAGTACTCTATCATATCATTTTTATAAATAACAAGTCGCATTGTGTTTGTCACACAATTTAATTGGATAGTTAATAACAAGGTTAAAATTGCTTTTAAAAATATATTAAA
The DNA here is from genome assembly GCA_025593235.1 of Vachellia pachyceras. Lineage (NCBI taxonomy): Eukaryota > Viridiplantae > Streptophyta > Magnoliopsida > Fabales > Fabaceae > Vachellia > Vachellia pachyceras. The sequence goes on along the minus strand of JANTPZ010090293.1, from coordinate 15,732 downwards.
AACTGTTTGCGGTCAAGTAAAGCTTCGTATCCTTTGTGCTGCATGAAGCTTTCATATTCGACTCCATTTGGACCATAATCTCCAACCCAAAAATCAAACCAAAATCTCTCACACACACACGTGTGTGTTTACAATACGTTTAGGAACGTGGTAGAAAAGTACTCTTATGTAAGGTAATGTAAATATGTGAAGGAAATGATTTCGTTTTGCTGAAAAACATTGTTGAACGGATTTTATTAAGCATGTTTGAATAATTATTGATGATTTTTTTGAATCTTTTTCCTTTTTTTACCATTTCTTAGTAAATAAGTGTAAACAATTTATCTTATTTTGCTAAAGATAACTTTCCATTGCACATTGTATATTGAATCTTACATTTTTCATGTAAGTGGTCTAAAATGGTGGTTATGAAAGAAACAAGTAATAACAAACTTTACTTTTTGTTATGATAAAATATGATTGTGTTGAGATTTAATATGATTAAGTATTGATATTATATCATATTTGAAAGCTTCTTTGAATAGATTTAGAGCTAGCCATTAGCTTATTATTTTTCTCTATAAAAGATTCTTTGTAATTAGACTCAGTGGATTTGATTTTCCTATATTTTATTAATTCCTATATTTTGGATTTGATTGATGTAGGTTGGCAAGAAAAATGACATCTACTTAGAACTACTTTGTTTTTCGTGTTGGTGGATAATTTTAGAAGAATGTTGATTTACTATAATGGGGGCAGTGTAAGAGTAAAAATTATAAGATAAGGGATGACACTTGAAGAAATGAGAGTAATGATATCATCATGGATTGGTATTAATTGTATTCGCGGTAAGATAAAATACACTGTGACATTTGATGAGAAGGCTCTAATACATCTTGTTGATGATGCAGAATTTGCAAACCTTTTTCAGTATAATGAGAGAAGTGGGCATGTGTATATAGCATGTAAAGGGAATGAAAATCTACATGAAACAATTAGCAATCCACAAAAGGTAAGTGATTTTATCATTTTTTTTAAATGTTGTCATTTTAGTGTTGTTAAGTTTTAATAATGATGGAGCATTGAGACATTCATTGGTCACCCAAAGCAAAGCTCTCTAGCTGCAAGAAATTTGGATACTCAATTGGAACATGGGTCTTATGAATATGGTCTCAACCATCTAACTTATGAAGGTGGTACACGATCGAACAACCTTTCATGGGGTACAAATTGCACCAACACTTTTGCCTGAGTTGAACTCATTGAAATGGAAAAGAAAGTTGTCGGGACTATGTTAAACCTTTCCAAATGCTTATGCTTTCAAGCATGCAATATACAAGTATAGTCTTGCTCAAAATTTTGAGTTCAAATTTTTCAGGAACATCATGGAAATGATGTCTGTGAAATGTAAGATTGAAGGGTGTCCTTGGAAGATAACAACAAATGCAATGGGGAAGAGAACTCATTTTCTCCGTGTGACGCAATTCAAAAATGAGCGTGCCCATCATGCACAAGACATTCTTCAAGTGAAACATACTGGAAGAGCTAGTATTACATCATCTATTATTATTGAGGAGGTGAGATGTCAAGTAGACAAATGCCCTAATGAAATTAGAAAGACATTGGAAAGAGATTATGGTGTGAATTTGACATATAAACAAGTTTATGCTACTAAGTTAAAAGCACTTGAGGACATTCAAGGTAGACCGAAGCAGTCTTATATGCTTATACCATGGATATGTCAACAATTGAGGGAAACTGATCCAACAACAATTGCTGAATGGGTAGCTTCTGAGAATAACGTATTTGAGCATGTCTTTATAGCACATGGTTGTTGTACAAGGGGGTTCTTGGTTGGGACGAGACATCTACTGTACATATATAGAACTTATTTAAGTGGCCCATATAAAGGCACCTTGCTATCAGCCTCTACATATGATGCAAATAATGAATTGTTTCCATTTGCAATTGCCATTGTGAAGTGGGAGACTTTGGAGGATTGGACATGGTTTTTGTACATGTTAAAAGGATAATGGGGTCAATTGAGTTGATCGTAGTTTCAAACTGTCACAATGCTATTATAGGAGCTGTGCAAGCAATATTCAATGGTGAGTGACATACATTTTTCTATCGGCATATGAAGGAAAAGGTGTAGAAATGCTAAAAATGAACAAAGGAAAACGAAGGACAAGTTCCCAAAGTAAGGATGATGCACTAAAGTTACTTGATAATATTGCACATGCAAGGCTAAAAAATGATTTCGATGCTGCTATGGGAGATATGAGAGATTTCCCTCCACAACTATTTGAGTGGCTTGTGAATCATGGGGACATTGATAGATTAAGTCAATTTCCATTTAAATGCTGGGATAATATAACAACAAATCTCGCTGAGTCATTCAATGCATGGATGGTAAAGAAAAGAAGGTATAACGTTGCCTAGTTGATCCATGAACATTGAGAGAATGTAGCCAAGAAAATGTATGCCTTAGCTATGGCAATGAGCAAGTGGAGAAATGGTGTTGGTCCAAACATGGAGTCAAAAGTGAGAGAAAATGTGGTGAAAGCTTAATAAATGTATCATGAACATTATGGAGATAACAGGGCTTTTGTCCATATAGCTTATTTAGATCTAGAGGTTGATCTTGATTTACATTGATACAGCTATGCCACATTGCAAATGTCAGGGATTCCATGTACACATGCTTGTGCAGCAATCAAGTATGCTCATTGCGATATATATGATTATGTTGAAGAATGCTAAAAAATTACTTCTCAAAATAAAATTTATAATCATAGCTTGACTCTAGTTGTGACAATTGACATGCCGGATGTTAATGACTACATGATGGAAAATATTGTTGGATAAGCATTCCTTAGGCCACTTTTGACCAGTCGACCTTCTGGAAGACGAAGAACTAAAAGATGTGAATCACAATTCCAGAACAAGAAGATTTATCACCGTGTAAGATGCCATGAAGCTGGTCATACAGGAAGGACATGCATAAATCCAAACCCATGTTAATATTGTTGTTAATAGCTATTTAGTCTTATGAATTTCAAAATGTGAACTTGGAAATTTTTAAACCTAGACTTTAATTGTGTTACAAGATGTTGTTGAAGTGCTCAAGGTTTTGGCAAGAATTTCTTTAAATGCATGTCAATTTTGTTGTTATAATTAATCAACTTGATTCTTAGTTATATGTTGAGTTTGAGGGGAATAATAAGGATAAAAACGAAAAAGGGAGAATACGCTGTTCAAATCCACAAAGGTATTGTGGGTTTATAAATGAAGTGAACTAAAAAAATTTCCAACGAACATAAGCGATTTAAAATCTTGTGATGTGACATTTTGTTGTGGTATTAATCTTCCTTAATTGTATTTTACTATTTCATGCATAGTGGTATTATAAATAAATAATATTATGAAAAGGGAAAATTTGCTGGAAATGAGAAAATAATATTAATTTTTTATTTTTAATAATTAAGGAGCTTATTAGATGGTGACACCATGTGCATAAACTCAAGGTCCCTTCCCATGGCTTCCAGTATTTCATAGAAAGCACAAACCCCAAAGTTAAAGCTACCTTCATCTACTCCATCGTCGGCCACCAGCTTCCAGCACCTTGTATAGGCCGGGCCAAAGTTGACCGCCACCGGCCTTCCCTAGCCGAAGTCAATGTCATAAAAGTTGGTTGCCGGGGAGCTGCAAGTTCCCACAAACTTCCCAATGGTGGCATGTTGTGCATGCATCATTGGATTTCGTATCCAAGCTTCAAAGTGTGGTCACTGTCGGCTACAAAACAACAATACGTTAATGAAAAAAAATCCGAGTCGTATCCGAAAACAATGTCCTAAAGAGTTATTCCGTCACAGGACGGCAACTCCTAAAGATTAAACTGAACCTTCCTGTAGGAGCAAGGGAGCATAACAACATAAAAAGAAAAAGAAGCTCAGAGAGCAAGGAGGAAGAAAGGAGAGGAAGCTCTAAAGTTGATCGAGAGCTTGGTGCATTGATCTCTTTGATTGAGCTCGGTATTTATAGGCACTGGGAGCATATGAACGTTGGACACCTCATTATCACCATTAAACACCGACTTAATACGTTAGTAGACAAAGGTATTATGCAATTTAAATATTAGAACGTTGGCAGCCACTAAGCAGGAAAATGGTAGGCTAAAAATCCGAACAGCTTTGAATACTAGAGACAACATTTTATGATTAATCAAGGCTAGAAACGTTTGAAGGTAAATGCGGTAAGCAAAATATTTCATAAAATTATTTTGTTAATTTCCAAAACAAAAAATAAAAAAAATATCCAGTGCTTATCTAATTCACACAGTTTTCAACTGCGCTACCCCATTTCTGCTCATTCTTGTATGCACGAGGCCCACCTCCTTTCCTGACCCTTTGCAAGCCCAACATACATTCTTAACATATATTCACTCAAGTCCTCATTGTTTTGAGCAATGTGGAGCTTGAGTTTCCACTTTTAAGGCACACTTTTCCAACACAAAGTCCCTTTTGATATTCTCTTCTGTGCATAAAGAGATCGCATTGTTCATCTCCGAAACAAACTTCCCAAGGCCTCCATCTCCAACCAAGTCCCTTACCTTCGTCGTCACCGCAATGAACTGCACTATGGGCCCAAAACAGTCTTCTGAAATCGGTGGGTGAGAAACTATGGATCTTGCATATAGGGCTTGTTTGGTTAGTCCGTTGGGAGAATGAACACAGCTTCCAAAGCAAATATGTGAGATGAATTTTGTCTCGGTAAACGCAAGAATGACTTTTAGATGCCCAAACAGGCTATCCGAACAAGCCTATATAAGGAATCTGCAAGTGACTTCCTCTTCCGAGGCAAGATTCTGATTTCTAATCACAGCCCTCCAAACATGGCCAAGAACAGCCTGCAAGGAGGAGATTTTGTTGGTGACGACACCATATTCTTCTATCTCTGAGTTGGCTTTTGCTTTAAGCTCTGCAATTTTCTCTTTTAAAGGGAAAGATCTTCCTAGAGAACTGAATTGAATTAATGGATGCCTTACTATAATTCTCCATCATTTCTTTGATGGGAATCCACATGGGGCGTTCAATATTGTCATAAGCAAACCATCTTTCGAATGCAGAGAGCTTTGAGTCCAATTCTCACTACCAGAAAAATCAAATTTAACGACGGAAAAAACAGATTTAACGATAGAAAAATCAGAACTAGCGACAGAAAAATTCTGTCGATAAATCCATCGCTAAAATAAGAGTCGCTAAATTTAGCGACGGAATTAGCGATTGATGATTTAGCGATGAAATTGTCCGTCGCTAATTTAACGACGAAATTTTCTCTCGCTAATTCCGTCGCTAAATTCAACAAATTTCATCGCTAAAAAGGTGATGATATTCTATACTTTTCTATCGCTAAATTAACAATTTCGTCACTAAATTGGTAATTATGTGTTTTTAGAATCACAATATTTGGCAATTTTATCGTTGAATCCATTGCTGATTTTAAATATGAATCAACAACGCATTTACAAAAATATTTTATAAACAAATCCTGTTTAATTACGCAATTGACCAAATAATCAAATTTTAAATAATAATAATATTAAGTACATAGTATCTTTAACTATAAGCATACATTCTAATGTCTAATAAAAGTCTTAAAGTTAAAAAAATAAATATAAAAGTTAAGAAACAGAGAACTAGTGATCCACCATGTAAAGTACTCTGATCATCCTGAAAGAAGCTCCTCCCATGACATGTCCAAATTGGTGAACTCAGATATCCGTTCAGGAGTTTTCACTGCATCTAGTTAAGAGGAAATTCCATGAGTTGTTATACTTCAAAAATCTCAAAGCATATGCTTGCAATTTACGGGACAATCTTTCTAGGACATTGTCCTTCCAAGTCTTTGCTTGTCTCCTGACAAAAACAAACATTATAAACATCAGTAAAAACTAACTCATAATAGAATATAGTATTCTTTTCCATTATAGTATCATGCGACCATTCTAAATCTCTTATACATCCAGCCATAGTACACAAACAAAACAAGCTAAAGTGACGCAAATGCACATGTTAGAAAAAGTAAACAACAGACCAATTATAAAGCCAATATATCATTTGCCAACAATTTTCAAGATAGGTTGTAATTTCCAAATCAAAAATGACCCACCAGCTGTAAATGATAAAATAGCATAAACCATAATCAATAGAAAAGGTTCAGTAGTACAAGGTCCAACCAATTTTGCAAATTATTTTAGTTCCCACAGCATACATGAACTAAAACAGGTTACATGATATTGATTAAGTGGCTTGACATAGAATCATCTGACTCTTAACCAACTAATTTTCACACAGGAGCTAATTAAATATAAAAGAATTATATGACAGAAGTCTTATCACCGAATTGACCAGCCCAAAGCAGCGGAAGCAGAGAAGGTCCAAGAAATTTTCTACTTTCTCATTGGAGACATAAGAAAAATAACACATTAAAATAGAGATGCAGAAATTTTACCCCTGGTGTATAGCGATTAAAAGAAAGGAAGATTAAATAATGCAAAATCAGAATAGTTAGAGTATTATCCAAATTCTGCATATGCAATTTCACTTTATAACATTTCACTTCATGATATCTAAAAAAGATATCACATCCTAATTTGTAATTTTAAAAAAACAATTGAAATAATTGCAAAATTTAATACCAATAACAAATAATAATTGCCAATTAAATTTTATAAAAAAATTCAATTCAACCTTTTCAAAACTAAAAACATCTCAAGGCAAGTTCATATATGAATATTTTAGCTTGCAACTTTAGTATGCATTCATTTGCTTATTGTATTTTGCAATACTTACACCATGCACTTTTTTTTGTAAGTTGAATTAAAGACTTATTTTTGTAAGTTGTCGAATTGGTGACTTGTGAGTTGCATCTTCATATTAAAAAATTAGAGAGGATTTTTATAGTCCTCGCTAAATTCCTCGTTAATTGAAAAAATTTAGAAAAGAATATTTAAGTCGTCGCTAATTTTCCTCGCTAATCTAAAAATCAGAGAGGAATTTAATAATCCTCACTAAATTCCTCATTTATTGGACTATTTAGAGAGGGATATTAAAGTCGTCGCTAATTTTTCTCGCTAATATTTAATTTTCTAGTAGTGTCTATTTGATTTAAATCCATATTTCTAGAGATCTTTGCCTATGAATTCAAGAAATTCCAACCTGGCTTTACATCAACGAGACTCTGGTTCGTCGAGTAGGTAATGAAGATGCCATCCACTAGTTTCACGACTTGAACCGCCATTAATGGCACCCGAGTTCCTTCAAAGTTCTTGAAATTTCCGGTCGGGAAGAAGGAGTAGAGGATTTGAGGGACATAAGTGGATCCAGCAATGTCTGCAAATAGTGTTATCTTCAATGGCATGAATAAAGCTTACTCCCGCGTTGTTGCTGTTGATGAAGACAGAGGAGGTTTCGTCGTCATCGTCGTTGGGGACGACGGCAAGACGTCCGGCGAGAGGTGGGTAGAAGTCCAGGGTGGAAGAAAGCGAGTTCCTTCAGGTGCTTGGAAGGAAGAAGAAGAGGTGGGTTTGTGATAAAGAAGCCCCTTTTGAGCATACTCAAGCATTAGATACTGAAGATCCAATGGATTCATGTCGATTAGTTGTGAGGAGTCACCATTGTTAACATTCCTTCGAGCTTGGGCTGTAGTTGTGGAAATCACTCGGATGGCTTCCATGAGATGAAGTGGCTGCTGTTTCACTCTATGGTTGCTTTAGGATCCTGCAATTATTTTAACATGTTAACCACATCCACATGATATATGCCAACAGACGTTTCATGTCACCATAATACAAGGTAAGATTCACTTTATTAATTTGTGATATTCATTTAAACAAAATAAATTTTATATATCATTAGAAAATTTAGAAGTAAGAAAAATTAAGTTAAAAAAATGATAAATATAAATAATTTAAAGTCTTTAATGTTTATAGTAATCAATTGAATTTTATATTCAAAATCAAAGATAATATTAAAGAATGCCATGTGGGGGTGCAAGTTCAAGTGGTGGAGATTAAGAGGGTGTTTGACAACACTTCTGCACTCCTCAAATGTATATTTAATAGTGTTTTTTTACAAAATGAGATAATCTTCTTCACATATTTACTTTTATTTACATAAAAGTACTTCTCTACCGCATTCTCAAACGGGCCTAATTAATGAGAGAAAGGTGGGGTGTTTAAGTGGTTACAATAATGGGAAAAGTACACACAAGATTTCAGGGACTAGAAACTATCACAAAAAATTCCTCAAAATCAAGAAATTATTGTGGAGTCCCAAGGAATATTAGGGATATTATTTGTAAAAACAAAAAAAAAATAAAATTGCCTTCTATTGATCAGAACAAGTTACTTATCATTGGTGGTGATTAAGATGTCATTTATAGTGTTTTAGTTGCCAATACAAATTTCAATGTAGGGTAATCTGATCTGTTTGCATTTACAAATAATATCCCCCAAGTCCCTTGGGACTCCACATTAATTTCTTAATTTTGAAGGATTTTTTTGTGATATTTTCTACTCCTTGGGACTTGTGTGTAATTTGCCCTAAAATTAATTGAATGAGTTAGGAGCCAAATAATTGAATGCATGGTGTAAGATGAGGAATGATTATATTTTGGTTTATATATATTGGCAAAAATAATATGTTGTTGGGATTAATACGTATATGCAGCAGAATTTAAATCCAAATACGGATCTGTCAAAGGGATTTAGATCGAGGAGATGAAGGTGTACCTTTTGCGTTTCCAATCCGAAGCGTTTCTTGCGTTTGGATCTCTTCAGGTTCCACGACCTTTTGCGTTCTTGATTCCGATAATGAGGAGCTAACATTCTTTGATCGCCTCCCTCTACCGGTATCCATGAGAACAGTTTCCAACAATCGCAGCGTGCTAGCGCCTCTTACATCTCACTCTCTCTAGGGTTTATGTGGCTCACAATCATATTCGAATTTCTAATAATTCTCTTGCTCATGAGTCCTAATATTTGTAGAACTCATGGAGAGCTTCTACAATCTGTGATTAATCTTTAATTAATCTTTAAAATTCAAATTCCGATCTGAAAAGATATTCAAGATTAATCTTTATTAATCTTGAAATTCGAATTTCCAAAAGGATATTCAAGATTAATCTTAAAATTTGAATTTCAAAAATATATTCAAGATCTAATCTTGAAATTTGAATTTCAAAATATATTCAAGATCTAATCTTGATTAATATTGAAATTCGAAATTTAAAATTCAAAATGTGAAATTCGAATTTTACAATCTTAATTTAGATTAAATTGATCTAATCAAATCATATCTATTTAATTAATTTAAATAATGAGCTAACGAATTTAATTCATCTTTATAAATTAAATTAATGTTAGTTATTTAATTTATCAAATAAATTAAATATTAAACCAACACACACAAATATTATTTACGTAATATTGTGCAATTTCGAATTTTAACATATATATATACATATATTTAAAATTCGAATAAACCCCAGAAATAAAGCTCATGTTGAGCTGTTCTTGTGTGCGACCCTGTAGTCTCATATAAAGTTGGTAGTGGGCTAATCTCACCACAAGCCCACAAGTTGCAAGCGGTCTCTAGCAAGACATTACAAATACCCAAATCATACGGGGATCGTTAACACGATTTAACATTTTGTACAACCACATCATGTCCATTTTGTCACGCGATATTTCGATCAAGGATGAGGCATGTATGACGTCATCCTCATATTCCCAACCATTACTTTCTCAATACCTGAGTTGTCTGATCAAATAAACGAAAACCCTTTTTCGTTACGGTATGACCATACATTTCTCAAACTCACTATCGAGAGGCTTAGTAATATCTCTCAACTAATGTGAGGGACAAATTCCAGCTTGATCACTCACATTCCTCCACATGAAAACCCTTAAGCTCGATTATAGCCTTTATCATCACCCAGTCAAAGGTGACTTTTGACTAGATCAAAGCTTAGTGACTTGTATGCATGAATTCTACGATGATCTCAGGTGAAAAGGCATTGTGACGTGATTACATATGAAATAAGCTAATGACTTAATCCGTGCAGCTTTCTCATAGCGGGTCAGTCCTGCACCTTGTACTCTTACAAGTGCCTGTGACTTTGACTCGTATTTCTACACCTTATCAAAGTTATATTAGTCTTACTTCATCTTTGTTCCCACATAGATAAGCGACTAAGGACATTTAGGACAATATTCATAATTTGCCCATGGATGCAATTATCATAATAAACATGTAAACGTTATGATAATTAAATGGAGAAAATACATTAAAATAAATAATATGAAAAGTACAATGATTGGTTCATATGGCACAATTTCCAACATATGTGAGGTGGTTAATTACTAGTATTTACTACTTTATATTCTTAATATAAAAGTAAGTTGACTTTATATATATATATATATATTAAAAAATTAAATAAATTATTAAATCATAACATATATTCTAAAATACTTATGTTTATTATTATAGGGATAAGGGTTGTTTTTGATCTTGAAGTTTTCATGAAGATTAATTGGGCAATAAAGTTTTTTTAGTGTAATGTCACCATAAAAATTTTAAATAAGTTTAATGTTACCCTAAAAGTATAAAATGTAACAATTTGCCTCATTGTTAGTTTTGATCATTAATTGATCCAATCAGCCTAAGATGACTATGCAATGTAAGGTATAATACCACATTATTGTCCAACGAAGTTGAGGTAGCACTCCATAAAAGCATCAACTCCTGTTGATTATGATTAAGATTTTTTTTTTGTTAAACATAATTTTTCTTCTCTTGGAAACAATAGCAATAAATGTGGATAACCATCTCCATGATAATTTAAACATTGGTTTATCACATGAAGAATTAGTTTATTTTACTAGATCCAACTTTCATTAATTAAACACAACTGTTCTATTAAAATCAATCTTGTTCGAAATGACATCTACAAAATAATTGAGACTATTGAGTGCACCTTCACTTTAACATATTATTTGGGGAGTGAACGAACAAGTTGAAATTATTTGTAAAAAATATTTTAAATACTTTATAAACCCGTGGATCACAGATGTTGTTTAATCAAGAAGCTTCTTCATGCTTTATTTATCATGTATTGTGATAGCCCCGGCATATATAGCCTCACACCCATGTCTTCTCCACATAGCCGTTTTCATTATTAAGAATTCTGATTGGTGCAGTATGTAAAATAAAAGAAAAATATCAATTAAATCCAATTAAAATATCAAAATTTAAATGTAAACCTACACTTTTAACAACTTTTTAATTAGGTTATAGGCGTTATTAAAGATTTAATAATGTTGTTAAAAGATTAAAAAAAATCGCCAATGAAAGACGATAGGCCCCACTATAGTTTAAAGGGAAAATTGAAGGGGAGTGTATGCTGCTTGCTTTTAGTTTTGATCATTTCATCTGAAGGTAATCAAATTGTATAAAACATTTACTCAATATTTTAACAAAATATATATGAAATTAAATAAAAATAATTTTAGATCAATTCAGGTGAAAAAAAAATCAAAACTACACATAACCCTATATTATCCTTTAATTTCCCCTTTTAATTATAGAGGCCTTATTAGCTAATCCTGGGTTGTGTCGATACAGCTTCTATGAGGGTTATGTGGAATGGGGTGGAAGGCAATGAATTTATGCCATCTAAGGGTCTTCGACAAGGAGATCCTCTTAGCCCATACCTTTTCGTCCTCTGTATGGAAAGACTGAGTCATCTCATTAAGGTTGAGTGCCGGAGTAATAGATGGAAACCTTTGAAATTTCCCAACAAGGGCCCCAGCATATCTCACCTGTTCTTCGCGGATGATCTTCTGCTATTCTCTAAGGCCTCCTTAGGGCAAATGAAAGTCATCAAGAGAGTTATGAAGAATTTTTGCGCGGTTTCTGGTTACAGGATAAACCTCTCCAAGTCTAAAGCTTTCTTCTCTAGAAATGTCAACCAAGGTAGAGCTTCAAACTTTGGTTAAGAGCTGGGCATTGGGATTACGCACGATTTGGGCAAATACCTGGGGGTTGCCCTTATCCACTCGAGAGTTCGGAATGAGACTTTTGGTCATATATCTAGGAAGGTTAAATCGCGACTCTCTCTTGGAAAGGGAAGTATCTTACTATGGCTGGTAGGACAACCCTAGTTAAATCTGTAGTTTCGACCCTCCCCTCATATCAAATGCAGTCAACCTTTTTACCAAAAGGGGTGCTCCATGACATTGAAAAGATTACTCGGAACTTCTTGTGGTCTCAAGAGGAGAGCAAGAGGAAAATGAACCTTGTAGCTTAGAGCCAGATCTTGAAACACAAGAATTATGGAGGTTTGGGCATTAAAAACCTTGAGACTCAAAACAAAGCTTTCATTATGAAGTTTTGTTGGGCCATGATCACAAATCAGAATGTCCTTTGGGTTGGATGCTTGAGAGCTAGGTATGACTGCGGGGCAAACCCTGTGTTGGGAGTGATGAGAAGCAAGACTAATTCTCTAACTTGGAAGGCTATTACTGGGGTTTGGGAGGAATTTTTGTCTGGGGTGGGCAGGAAAATTAATAGTGGTTGTTCGACTAAGGCTTGGTGGGACCTGTGGACTCCGCTTGATAAGCCTCTCATTAGTTACGCTAGTCAGAATCTTCATTGCATCAACCCTGAGGATCGGGTAGCTGATTTTATTACTTTGAGTGGAGAGTGGGATGTGGAGAAATAGGCTCATTTCCTTCCTATTCTTACCTCTGTCCTAAGGGTCAATCCACCGCCCAATAACAGGGATGATGAGTTCTGTTGGAGAGGCTCCCCTGATGGCTTCTTTTCTGTTAAATCTGCGTAGCTTTTCTCACCGAACCATCTGCGGAGGCGGCTAATCTGTTTTATATGAAGTTATGGCATTGGTCGGTGGCTGAAAAAATTAAGTTTTTCCTGTGGCAAGCAACCCATGAGAGGCTGGTTACCAATTCCTTGAGATCCAAGAGAGGCTTGTCTGAGAATGGAAATTGCCCTATAGGCTGCAACTGTGAGGAGATCATTATACACACCTTGAGAGATTGCAGGAGGGCGAGAGCTGTGTGGAGAGAATTTTTAAATCCTAACATGTATTCTGCTTTCTTTTCTTGTGGTTTCCAGGAATGGCTTGTATGGAACACTACGCACCAACTTGGGAAGGCGAGGTTTCGTCGATGGACATGGGTGAAAATATTTGCCATTGTCTCTTGGACGATATGGAAAAATAGATGTACTCAGCTGTTCGAGGCTACCGAAGCATCAACGAAGGAAATCTTTCACCAGTGTATGTTTCATATTATGGAAGATGCTTTTGGGGGAACCTTTTCCCACCAAGTCTTTCATGGGAGTGCTAGTGGTGAATCTCACTGGATCCCACCCCCCGAAGGGACAGTTAGGCTGGATGTTGATGCCTCAGTGAGAAGCCCTAACCAGGATGCTTGTGGTGGCCTCATTAGAGATGCACAGGAGCAGTGGATTATGGGCTTTCAGAGGAAGCTTGGGAGTGCACAGTCACAGGGGCTGAGATCTTAGCAATCAAAACTGGGTTGGAGCTTTGCAAAGCTTTGAAGTTTAGGAACATCCTGGTTTTCTCAGACTTTTTAGAAGCGGTTAATATCCTGTTGCGGTATAGTGGCCTGAATCACCATCTTCGCGAAGAGATAGAGGGTACCCGAAATCTGTTGTATGACAGTTGGAATGTGGAACTGCATCATAGTAATAGGGATATCTTGAGGTGCACTGATATTTTAGCGAGAGGAGCCCACTTTGGGAGATTTACCACTCACACTATTTTGGAGGTGCCGCAAAGTTGCAGAGATTACTTTTTGAGTGACCAGATAGTTGGCACGGGGCGTAGCCCTCATATCAATTTATAGAACTTTTCAAGTTTAGCTTGCCTTTGTAATTCAAAAAAAAAGAGAGAGAAGTGAAAGGGTGGTGGTGTAACAAAGTGGTCAACGCTTTGGTTAAGTGTGTATTTGCAACATGGTTTGGGTTCAAACTATGGTTTCAAAAACAAAGTAGACAAATACCCTACTAAAATCTATAATATCTTTTAACCTTTAAAATTATGGTTTGTGTGAGTTGCACAAACACTCTCAAAATTTTCAAAATAACTTTTAACTCCTAAAATCATGATTTTTCAGAAGCTATTTTTTTTAACTTTTCCCAAATCTATTCTCTAAAATAACTTTCTGTGCATGACTGTCAAAGCGTTGGGCAATCATGTTCATACAAGTTGAGACAAAGCTCCTTTCACATAATTACTTCATAAATTGTAAATCACGATAAGAAAGTACCTTCTACAGCTAATTCAAACATACACATTCTCTCCGGCAATTATTTTTGAAAAGTTAATTCAAACACACTCTCATCAGTGAAGTGGTTCATTTCTTCATTGACCCACCTAATTTCCTTCCTGAGTGGATTTAGATGGATGCAGGTGATCATAGTTTCTCTATCTAAATAAATGGATAAAAGTTGAATTTTGCATTGCAAAATCATTTTCAAGCCTTCTTCGCATTAATCAAAATGGGTTGAGGTGATTTTTTTGGGTTATAAGAGAGGGCATACCTACCCCAAAGAAAACAAGTAAACTAGGGGTTTGTTTGGCTCCTCTTCCTGAAACCTAACCCCATGCTTGGATAGGGAGAAAATGAAAGAGGAAAGAAAATTTGGAGAGAAAATGAGGGGAGAAATGACTTTTCCCTTGCTTGGATAGGAGAGAAAATGTGGGAGGAAGAAAAAGTTGGAGAGAAAATGAGGTGTGGATCCCACCTAGGGGTGGAAACAGGCCAGGCCAGGCCAGGCTCCATCCCAAACAGGCCAGGCCAGTTTGGAGGCTGGCCTGGCCTGGCCTGTGGCTTGTATTTAGGCCTGTTCATTTTTTTCCAGAAGAATATGCCGTTATACTCAAGATATGCACCCAATTAGTACACCAGACAAACAAGGGAGATAATTAAATTCTAAAATGGAGCTATACCTACAATTGGAACTCAAATGAATGGAAGTTTTACTGATAAGCTATATACTTTGATTCCTTGTTGCTAATTGTAAACATAGGGATCAAATACTAGAAATGACAAAAATGCATCACAGCTCACTCAGATAAAAGTGTTACGATTTATTATTGCTCCGCAGTCCCCACCACAATTTTGCGTCGACAAGCCATTCTTATTCCTTGCTTATTTACCATATATTTACACAATGCACACAATGCAGCAATAGAACTTCTAACAAGATGGAAGTTTTACTGATAAGCCATATATTTACAGGTTCTATAAAGAGACGACAAGATGCACACAATGCAACAATAGAACTTCAAATAGGAATGGCATAAAAGCATGGATAAAGACTTAGTGTTACAGTGAAGTTCTTACTATTCAGTAACATCTTCAAGAACCATGTTGACATAGACATCAAAGCCTTTGAGAGCACCAACAAGCTCCTTATCCCCTTTCAACTCTGTTTCCAGCATTAATATCCCATAAACAGAGTTTGATGCTTTATCAGGGCAAAAGAACAAAGTAGAACTAGAGATAGCAATATAGCATGTAATCGCAAGAGTGCAAACCTGATGGGAGAAGCTGTGATGGGTTGTTGGCCATGGAAACTCAATGTTCTCAAGATCTACGGAGACATACATGTTACCCATTAATTTGCAATACCATAA
>JANTPZ010090290.1:0-33951 GCA_025593235.1 Vachellia pachyceras | reverse complement strand
AGTTTAATTTCATCAAATCACCGATCAGGAATGGTGGTGCCAAGAAAGGAAGAGATAAACCCAAGAGCTTTGACGAGGTCTCACCCGCGATGCTTTCTCGGAGTTCACCTAGAACCAGCAGGGATTTAACTCCTACCACTGCTGCTCCCGTTGGTGGATCTTCCTCGGGATTCTCGTGTTTCGATTCTGATGGCGGCGAGAAGATAGGCCATCCCTTGCCTCGACCATCGATTTCGTCCCCGCAGAGCTTTGGGAACGATCAAGGAGATGGAGATGGCTTGGGATCTGCGTCGATCTCTGGTTCGAGCGTGAGTTCTTCTGGGTCCTACGATCATCATCCAATCAGTCAATTTGATGGCATCAGGTTGGGTTTCCGGAAAACTCCATCCCGCTGTTTATTCCCCTTTTGGGATTTCATATATGATTTCCCCTTTTTTGTTTTTTTGGCTCTAGGTTGGCTTTACAGTCATCGTTTTTTTTTTTGAAACAGTGAATTTTGCATAAAGCTGTGCGTAATCATAGATCAAATAAAGTAACTTTAACTTCGACTTCTGTCTCCTTTTTCTCTCTTCATCGATGATTGTGTATAGCTGGGCTATAATTGCTTATCTACTTAGCTTGTGGGATTCCCTTTTAATCTAGTGTTCTCATTATTACAACTAATATCCTTAAGAAGGTCTTCTAGCAATTCTGTTTTTACACTTTTTGTTCAGGCTCTCATTTAACCTTCCCCCTTCTCGTCTCGCCGACAGCGTTTCCCCCCTCCGTGTTCAGGTCAAGACAGCCAATTTCGCAATAAGAGGTCTTTCTATCATTCTTTGTGCAAGTACGCCTATCTCTGTCCGCAAACGTGTTAAAAGGCCTTAATTATAATTAGCAGCTTCCAGCTACCTTTGAGGGCTTGTAAGTTAATCGGGAACAAATAAGATTTATGATTTGAGGGGCGAGTTGCAAATGTTCAGTCCTATCCTTTTTCTGCTATCTCTCCGGTCTGGTGCTGAACCTCTTTACCTAATACACTAATTCACATAGATCAAGTAAAGAAGTTGAGTTTGTTTGTCCAAATCACCTCTTTTTTATTGTTTTGTTGACTTTCATTCATTAAGAGAAAATGGTGCATTGAAGAGGAATGATTTAGAAAAAAATAATTAATGAGATAGACAATGGTGGATGAGGTCTTATGTTTATGACCAAACTAAAGTATTCAACAAGGACCTGCGAGAGTACTTAGATATCCTCTTGGCTATCTGCTTCTGGCTCTGTAGTTAGGATAAATGGTTCTGGACTTCTAGATGGCGTTTATGCAACATATATCCATCATAGTGGCTTCCGTGATCTTTCACGATTACATTTTAAAGGAGGGGGATTGTCTGTATATTCCTTGTAGTTCCATGTAAGCAGCAAACTGAAATGAGACAGTGATTTTTGAAGTTGTCTGCACAAGTTTTTCAGCGTCCTCCAATCTGCTACTGAACTAATTCATTTAAATCTTATGCTAGGGGACAAGGTGATATGAGGATTAATATGAGGTCAAAAAGCCCAGGTCCCGGGTCTAGAGGGCCCACCAGCCCGACTTCACCCCTCCATTCAAGATTGCATGCTCTGAGTATTGACTCTCCTACAGGCAAACAAGATGATGGAAGGAGTGAATGTCATCCATTGCCTCTACCACCAGGTTCACCGACTAGCCCTTCTGCTCTCTCCAATGCAAGAACAAATGGTCTTCTGGAAAACACTACCAACAATCTGTCCAAGTGGAAGAAAGGAAAGCTTTTAGGACGAGGGACATTTGGTCATGTTTACCTGGGATTTAACAGGTAATTCTGTTGATATTGTTGTTCTGTATTTTCTGATAATCTGCATTAGCTTTATATCATGCATCCGTTTTATTGCTTATGGAATAAGTATTACAATTTTATTATTTACAATTTCATAAACTGGACAAACTGCCAAAACCGTTCTTCTTTTTATTTTTGCTCTACCTCTCTAATTTTTCCTTCTTTGGCAACATTGATAGTGAGAGTGGACAAATGTGTGCAATAAAAGAAGTCAGAGTTTTCTCTGACGATCAAACGTCGAAAGAGTGCCTCAAACAACTTAACCAGGTAGTTCCATCATGCCCTGAGGATTTATGCCAATGATTCTTTATCACATGCTACGGTAGCTTTGCAGTTCTTTGCTTAGTTGGGATTGAAGTTTGCTTTAATACTTTGAAGTATCATTCAACTGTCTTAAAGTTTTATATTGTTTTGTTGATTTTATTGCAGGAGATAAATCTGCTCAGTTCGCTTTCACATCCTAACATTGTTGAATACTATGGGAGCGAACTGGTATGGTTAAATATTCATATGTTAAGTTCATGTGTGACATGTACAGTGAGCTGTGTGCGTGATGCATGCCCAATAGAAATGAAATATGATAGGATTCATTTATTAGTGTATGGCCGTGTATGCCTTTTTTGCAGGGAGAAGACACACTCTCTGTTTATTTAGAATATGTCTCTGGTGGTTCTATCCATAAACTACTTCAGGAATACGGTCCATTTAAGGAACCTGTTATTCAGAATTATGTGAGGCAGATTGTCTCTGGACTTGCATATCTGCATGGAAGAAACACAGTGCACCGGTAAATTCATTTTGGATTTAATTCTGATCCTCTGCCAATGCAAAAACTTTCACCCTATTATTGAACTTTGTGGCCCCGTGTATTGAAACTAATTCAGAACTTACAAGTAAAATAACTTAGTTACTGTGGATCAAATTAACGCATTGGTTTCTCTTAATATAAGCACTAAATGAAAGTTTCTTCATGGAAGTTTCTTTACCCTTTCTCAACTTACTTTCTTGTTTTCCTTCTGCAGGGATATCAAAGGGGCAAACATACTAGTTGGTCCTAATGGCGAAATTAAGTTGGCAGACTTTGGAATGGCTAAACATGTGAGTTCATCTTAAGTTGTAAATAATGAAATGCTTCTTGCCTGCATCAGAAGTATATATGCATTGCTTCTGGTGCAGCAAAATAACTAAAGAATGCACATGCTACAAAAGCTATATGTGAGTGACTGCTTAAATATGCTTCTTTTGATAAAGGTTAAAGTTTTCGGTTTTACTCGTTATCTAGATGTGTTCACCCACCTCCACACTTCAAGCAGTCAAATGTGCATGCATCAATCACTCCTGTTGGTAAAGAGGAAGACAAACACATTTGTACTCAATTCATTCACACTAGTTTCATCTAGATATGCCCAATTTATACTAGTAGAGTTGCATCTTGGGCTTCTTGACTTCCTCACAGAACTAACAGATTATTACTAGCTAGTATAGTTCTAACTAGCTATTAACTTCACTAATCTCACTTAACACCTTGTATTTGATTTTTGGAACTTTAGAGCTAGCGCACATGACCCACTTGAGTTCTTCTTCATGTTTCTTTCACTTATCTCTTCTAGTCTTAAGAACAATAGGGCATCATGTTTGATCTTAGGAAGCAAATCTAATTTGGGGAGCTTAAAAAGAAATTAGTTGCTATTTTTTGGCTTCTGATTTATGATGACAATCATTCTTGAGTTTCAATTGCTCTCTACAGATAAATTCTTCTACCTCCATGCTTTCTTTCAAGGGAAGTCCATATTGGATGGCACCTGAGGTAAAATTTCTCCTGCTGAGATTGCACGATTATTTCTGAAACAAGCATATTCTTCTCTCTTCCTCTGTAATTGGTGCTGAATCCTTATAATTTCGTTGTTAGGTTGTTATGAATACAAATGGCTACAATCTTGCTGTGGATATATGGAGCTTGGGATGCACAATTCTGGAAATGGCAACATCAAAGCCTCCATGGAGTCAGTATGAGGGGGTACGATTTTGGATAATTTAGAAATCAGCCTATATTGGCAAATTTTTATGACCCTCCCTATGATATCATAGAAGGGACCAACATGATTTCTTATGTTGGATTCAACAGGTAGCTGCTATATTTAAAATTGGGAACAGCAAAGATGTGCCTGAAATCCCGGAGCATTTTTCAAATGATGCCAAGTCTTTCATACAGCTATGCTTACAAAGAGATCCGTCAGCTCGCCCAACTGCTCAAAGGTTGCTAGAGCATCCCTTTATCCGTGATCAATCTGCAACAAGAGCTGCCAATGTCAGCTTAACCAGAGATGCTTTCCCCTACATGTTTGATGGAAGCCGGACACCGGTATTGAATTTGATGTTTATTTATTTTCTTTGAAAGAATAATTTGCCTTGATTTGATAATTCCAGTCTCAACTCATGTGAACTTAAACCTTACATAAATTTGCTCTTTTCTCATAGTGTTAACAAAAAAATTGAAATAATGCTAGGGAAATACTTCCATGATGTCACAGTATACGGAATTTATGTGTAGACTACATTCTTGGGATGTCATGATATTATGTCATGGTTGTTACAATGATTACTAGATTTGCTTGATATGCATGTGAATGTGTTACATGTTCCAAGTTGCATGTATTTTGCTATCACTATCAGACTCCAAAATGTCACATAATATGAAAATTACGGAGTGTTAACTATGCCTATTGAGTGTTAATTTTAATTATGCCTATTCAGTCATATTTAATTAGTCTAACTCCTTTTATTTGGGTGGATTGCAGCCACATGGAGAGCTTCATTCCAGTAGAACAAATATGACTTCAGTGGATGGTGATTACGCAACAAAGCCAACTTTTGCAGCTTCCCGAGCATTAAGGAGCCCAAGGTAAAATATTGCCTCTTTTTTTATTTATTATCATGACCTGTTTTATGTATCATAGCTAGTTTTATATTCCATCATTTTTATTTCATGCGACTGACCTGATAATTGCAATTCCCCTGTTCAGAGATAGCACAAGAATGATTACATCTTTACCTGTATCTCCCTGCTCAAGTCCTTTGCGGCAACATGGATCAGCATACAAGAGCTGTATGCTTTCTCCTCCACACCCGACTTACGCCACCACGTCGGCACAAAATACCTACAATTTTAGCGACATCTCTTCATACCCAGTGAGATCAAACGCCACTTTCACTTTAGATACCTGGAATGAGAGATCTCCATACAACGCCCACACACCGGGTGGGTCGCCGAGAAGAAGACTCATTTGAACCGAGTGTAAATACCTTTAGAACTAAAATCTTTCTTGGTCTCCCTCCTCTTGCATGCGTGGTGAACTCTTGGGTTAACCTCAATCTGAAGCACAAACTCGCTATTAAAGATTCTGATTGATTGTTTAAACAATGAGAAGCGGACAAAGGGAAGAGGCAATGATGACCTTGAACGTTCTTCAATGCATAGGGACTGGGGAGACCTTGTCTGCCTGTAGCAAAATACTTGAGTATTGTAAATGCAAAGTGGCAAGTGCTAACTGTCGCCCATACAGTGTACTTTTATGTTGTATATTAATTCATGTAGAAGCGGAAAGGAAAGAAAAAGCAATTTTTCCATGACTAACCAAATTTTCTTTCAGAAGCCCAGGACGAAGAGGTTCAGCTTAAGGGTAGATAATAGCTTCGTTTGGGTTTCCGTTAGAAACCCCGTTTTGACCCCCAAAACCCATTCTCACGTAAGCCGAGACAAAATTCCTCTCACATAAAGTACCTAGGAATCTGTGTCCGTTTTTCCAACGGGTTTCCAAACGAAGCCAAAATGGATTTGAATTATGCGTCCTGTTTGATTTAATTTTTTCAAAAGGAGTTTTACATTAAGAGGATCAAGGAAATTAATCATTTTAAAGGATAACGAATTTTTAAAATGAGAAAAAACATTACCCTTTTTTTAGTAAAAAAACACAAATGAACGAAGATGCCTATGAGTGATTGACTACTCAATTGTAAATGGTAGAAGATGAGTAGCGAGTGGCAGAGGTTCAGTTGCAAATGTAGAAAAATTACATAAAATGTGTTGTAAATTGCGGAGCTTTATACATAAAGGGTGACTAGACGTTACAAGTCATTTATAAATTGGGGAGGTTTAGAAAGGACCGTAATTAGTGTCAAGTCATATTTTTAAAAAATCACTCTTGGTCCTGATGTTGTTTTA
Source organism: Vachellia pachyceras (assembly GCA_025593235.1). Taxonomy (NCBI): domain Eukaryota; kingdom Viridiplantae; phylum Streptophyta; class Magnoliopsida; order Fabales; family Fabaceae; genus Vachellia; species Vachellia pachyceras. The sequence goes on along the minus strand of JANTPZ010090290.1, from coordinate 27,891 downwards.
AATGTAAGATTTGTTTATAATTTTTATCAATTTTTTTAAATTATACCTATTGATATTTCTTTAATAGTAATAAAAAAGAGAGAGAATTAATCAAGATGATTATAATGTTTTAAAAAAAAGTGATATTAACTAACTCAACTAACATATTGAATATAATCAAATAAGGAAATAAGTTATATATTTAGAACCGTATGGAGTATCATTTAACTATTATTAACTATCGGGCATTTATCATTTAACTAACTCAACGTATTGGGCATGTATGATTTAACTAAATTAACGTATTGGGCATGTGCATCAGTATCAAGAACTTCCATTTCTCAAAGATTTTTTTCTCTCCCTATTAGGCATGTGTGAGGAAAAGGTGCCTCTTTCTTATGGACGATGGAGTCCATGTATCCACCGAGAAAGGTAATCCTTTGGGCATGTCTATCGCCACTCCATTATTATGATGATTCTGACGGTGCCTTAGCTTCACTGTGACAGCCTTTTATGTAAGCGGCATTGTTTCAACTCAAACATAGCTCGGAATAAATCTCTGTAAGCGTCTGGATATGACTGTGGAAACAAGTTTGGATGCTGATACATTGGTTAAATTTGTAAACAGCGAACATATGCTCGAAAAGACCCCTCAGCCTTGTGCTCAAACCCAATCACCTGTTGAACGGAGTACTGAGACCAAGGCACTTATTGAGGCGTCTCTTCCAGGAAAGTTGCCTGTTACATTATTTGGCAGAGCGAGAATTGGTTTTCAAGATGTTAACTTTTTAGATGGAGGATGTAATGTCACCCACAAGTGGCCTTTCAAAAACTGTTTCAAGCAGTGCAGGACAAGAATCCTTGCACCAAGAGGAGGATGCTGAAGTAAAATTGGACAAGTCACTTGAATGCAAAAAGGATTTACACAAGGTAAAGAATCACCAATCAGTTCGTAAGAGTAACACTTATTTAAACATTGGATCTTCAGGCTTTAGTGAAGGTGTTCGAAAGTTGCATAGATTAATGGATGTTCCTTTGCCTGAACCCCTTCTCTCGTTAGTGGGACTTCTGAATCCCAATAAACGTCCCAAGAGGGGCTAAATCATTTTGTATTTCTTGTTCACAGGTATACTCTGCATAGATTGCGAGAAAGCTTACCTTGCTCTTTGCAAAGCAAGTGTCTCCATTGCTGGAATACTTTACAAGAATAAGCATAAGACAGAGGGAATCTTATGCAGAAGCATTACATGGATGTTGGCAATCTATTGACTGTAGGAATGCTGTTTCCCCCCTTACTTGTTATTTGAAATGACTATATAATTCTTCTTTGAAAATGTTTTATGAAGTAGCAATGTGTCCTGAACCATAGTCCTTCTTTCTTGCAACATCATTAAAAAAAAAAAAAGAATGTGAGGTCTTCGCTTATTAACCTCTGTTTCCCAAGCTGAGGTCATAGTCTCTCATAGTTGAGCTTCTCTGACTGCAACGAAAACAGATAATCAAGTCACCTCAGTTAGTAATGCATTTATGTATGAAGATAGCTTATTCGCTGAAGACTCTGAATACTATTAGAATCGAGGTTGAGAGGTAAACCATCTGCATTTGAGCTGGTGTTTTTAAGAATCGTGTCTACAGAACAAGCCAAATAAAAATCTATAGCTCAAATGTTGATCATTTGAAGGAAGATGTGAAAATATACCTTGATAAGCATGTCTGTCGGAAGCCAGGCTGGAGCAGTGGGGATTCCTACCCATGCGATCTATCAATGAAGCAAGATTTATATCAGAAGAAACCTTAACACCTCATAATTATGTTATAATTGCAACAGAGTCCTTAATTCGGCATTTCATTAGTTTCTTAAGTTAAGCCTAACTTTGCTCGACACGCTGAGAAACATTATTCATTGGTACTATAAAGAAGCTGCAAATTCAATTACTGTAGCCTCTGTGGTTGTTGCATTTAACCCAAAAGGAAGTTGCATTATGAACGCAAAACAACATCTGAAGTCAGATACAAGTCACTTACAAGTGCATATTCCCCTGTTTCAAATATACGAATGTCCAAGACCTACATGACACGAGAGGAATCGTAGTATGTGTTCGAAACGAATTGAGTCCATACTTGTTAGGTTTCATTTCAACACAGTTTGCTATTTACCTCGCCACGGTCTTCATAAATGTAGTCTAATCCTTTGTAGTACGGTGGGTGCCCAACAGATAGGTACTGAAATACTCAAACTCGTCCTTGTCAATGGACACGACTACAAGATTTCAATCTAATCTAAGAGGGAAAAGTGGTTCTCCTTCTTACATTGATGCTATTGAGATACTTGGCCTTGTCCACCCTCACAATCTGACCTTTCTTCACTGCCCACAAATACAGAACGATTAAGAAGAAAGAAATTAAATGGAAAGAAGAAATAAGCTTGAAGAAATGTTGGGTTCTCACTGGAATATACAGGCTTTTTGGGAGTTTTCAGGGTAGTGGTGGAAGGTTGAGCATTGGAGGATCCTTCAGTTTTCGTCTGAGAATTATTTGATTTGTCTGCTGCAGCATCTTGTTGCGCTCGAATAATCGATGGGGATGGGAAATAAAGAAGCTTTCGTTTACTTCTTAAGGTACGCGGGAAATGAAGGCAAGACGAGAAGGAATGGTGCCACAGAGCAGTTCCAATGAAAGCCATGAATGAGATAGACACAATTCTTGTGTCTTACAATTCAGAGATAAGAGATTGAGAGGAACTGAGAAAGAGATGAGGATAATACTTCATCCCCAACGGCCAGATTTGCAAGACAAGATTTTGTTGGTTCAGAGGGAAGTTTCATTAATCAATTATTGCATCTTGTAAAAATTATAAACGTTGTTACTTTTCAAATTTTCTAATCTTTTCAGTATAAATATATTCATAAAATTTAAGAAAATTTAATTTGACCTTTTGGAGCTGCAAATAAAATTCACTTAATATATACACGAGATTGAGAACTAATAAGCCCAGTGAATGGGTGGTTAACCAAAAAAAAAAAAAGGTACGATGCTTAACCTAAAAACAAAACCTATATTATGCAAACAATATATAAGCAAGACCTAATAGGAAATAAGTAGGAAAACTTAGATAAGATAAAAAAGGAAAATATTTAGGGTTAATGTATAAATTTTGCAGCGAAGCTATTGGTTAAGGGCACCTAGCACAATTAACATTTTAAATGTACATATTTAGTAACAATCAATTAATAAGAGTGTAAAATTAGTTACGTTGTTAAACTTCCTAATTCTATTAATCAGTTGGCATATTTTAATACTTTTAAGATCCAGGGTTTCTTTTTGGAATCATTTAAGTAACTAACACTATTTATTTTTGCTTAACTTCCATAATGAAAGTTGTTTTAAATAATTTTATTTTTCTAATAGTAACCAAAACTATTCTTTTTTGCATAGTTTTTTACTCATTTTTGCTTAACTTTTTTCTTTTATTTTTAAAAATCTAAACAAAAATGGTTAGTTTTGATTATCATTAAAAAGAAAAAATTATTTAGAGCAACTTTTATGAAAGAAATTAAGCAAAAAAAAGCAATTTTGATTCTTAAATGATTCCAAAATGAAATCATTAACTCTAAAATATATCAGTTGATTAACGGAGTTGAGTGAGTGTTAACAAGATTACTAAATTTACACCTTTATTAATTGATTATTATTAAATTTGCATATTTAAGAAAATTAATTATACCGAATACTCTTGATGAATAATTTCAGTATTGAATTTTCACTATTACCCGAATAGTAATCAACTTGTCTTATTAAATAGGTAGATACCCGGAGATATTTCTTAGATCGTAAACATGCATTAAAAAATCCAATGGAATTAAACTTCAGGGGCATTCTGGGAATTTCAATGGCATGAGCATGGTCGAACTCGGAACACACAAATGTAATAAGTAATGACCATTATTCAACGCTCTACCTTGAAGACAAACTAAACAACGGCGGATCTTCTCGTTATCGAGATGGTGAGAAACTGAGAATTAAAAAAGACAACAAAAGCTGGCAGCTCCAAGTTCAACGACCAGAGAAGTTGGATTCTCAAACTGTAACGAAACTTCCTTTCTAAACCATAATTCATCTCACCAGACTTTGTTCCGTGCATCCATTTTTTGTTATTTGCTTTATTTCATTCTATGAGCTCCTGCTTTTGTGGCTTCATCCGCTGAATTTTATTGTTGCCTCTTTGTTTCCTTGATTCTCTGATTTTCGCTATTTCTTCTGGCGATTACTGCTGGGAGCCTTCACTGATCAACAATATTGAGTCAGTGAATGCTCTCAAGTCTTCATTTCGTATCTCTCAACTCCTATCCAGCCCGAAATCCTGAGCTTGAACTCTATTGAATTCTGTAGTGTGTTGACCTTGACAATTCATTAGATTGCTGCCGAAGCCAGGCCAGATCCTTTTCTTCATAACTTTGGTTCCTTTGCCATACTTCTTCTTACGTGAAATGAAGCATATTTCCGATAATGAACTTGACTTGGAAAGTGGTAAGTTGGACAAGAACCGAGAGAGAACTCTACCAAGTGGCAGGGTAGTTAAAGTTCACAATCACGCCTTACTGTCTGGGCTTGCATATTGCTTATCCTCGTGCAGCATGATATTGATTAACAAGTATGTGCTTTCTAGTTATAATTTCAGTGCTGGGATATCGTTGATGTTTTACCAGGTAATTAGCTTTAATACTTCTCTTTTATTATTATAATGATTAATGATGTACATGTTGATGATGGTAGCTCCTGACAATTTTTGTAAATGCAGAATTTCATTTCTGTGACTATTGTTTCTTTGTTGAGCCTTCTGGGCCTAATTTCAACAGAACCCCTAACATGGAGATTGGTGAAGGTCTGGTTGCCAGTAAATGTTATATTTGTTGGAATGCTCATTACAAGCATGTATAGGTACGCAGTTTCCAAGTTTTGGGTTTCTACCATTAAATACCAATGGCTTCTCTTGTGTATCTTTTCTTGTATCATTCCTCTATGGAGAGTTTTGCTGAATTTTTTCCTTAATTTTGTGCAGTTTGAAATTTATTAATGTAGCTATGGTGACTGTTCTGAAGAATGTTACAAATGTCATAACTGCCATTGGTGAAATGTATTTATTCAAGAAGCATCATGACAGCAGAGTTTGGGCTGCTCTATTTTTAATGGTATGTTGAAGAGCTTGTTAGTTGTCACGTGAATCTTGTGACAACTTTGAGTTGCTAGACTCAATTGATGTGTAATATTGGATATATGATGTTTTACGCAACATTTAAGGGTTTTCGGTTGAAAATCTTATTGAGTTTCCCTTTTCTGTGCAGATCATTTCAGCAGTAACTGGAGGGATAACCGATCTCACTTTCCATGCAATTGGCTACACATGGCAGATAGCTAATTGTTTTTTGACTGCATCATATTCTGTGAGTATACATGCGTGCGTGTGCTCCCACACACTGAAGCTTTTAACATATACTGAGTCTCTTTCCTTCGTATATATTTTTTTCTTTCTTAATTTTTGATTCCTTTCTCTAAAATTCCAACTTCATGTCACAATATGCAACCATAAAATATTTGTTTGTTTCATTTTCTGTTATAATGCAATGTTGCATAAATATTTCTAACACATTTACTTAGATCCGATAATGACATGAATCTGGCATGGCTTCTACTCAATTTAATCATCCTTGGTGAGAACTGTTTCCTAGTGTTTGAAGTTTGACAGGGTAATTGCCTAAGAAGGATTTCTAGACTCAGTTGTTATTTTACCTTTTCCCATTGACATTCCAGACCGGGAAGACTTTAGCTTGGTTTTGGAATTAATGGATAACTTACGTTATCCTTGTGTGTGTATGTAGATGGATGCGAACCAATGGTTTTTACTTTTAAGTTTATTGATTATTTGGCTGTTTTATTTTGTTGCTGCAGCTGACTCTGCGTAAGGTCATGGATACTGCAAAGCAAGTCACAAAATCTGGAAATTTGAATGAGTTTTCAATGGTCTTGTTGAACAACACTCTTTCTTTGCCTTTGGGAATTCTTCTGATTTTTGTTTTCAACGAGGTGGATTATCTGATGAGAACGTAAGCCCCACTTAAAGTTAGGCAGTCATATTCCGTGTTTCTGCTTGTGTAACACAATCATACTCCTATATCCCACACTATATATATGTACATATCTGCTGTCTTCAGAAATGTGTTATTGCCATAAATTCATTAGGTCATGTTAATGGCTAGAAAATCTATTCACTCGTTCTCCATGGTTCTTTAATGTATTGAATTTTTATGGGCAGACCACTTCTGAGATTACCTAGCTTTTGGTTAGTGATAACCTTAAGTGGATTTTTGGGGCTTGCGATCAGCTTCACATCCATGTGGTTTCTTCATCAGACTGGGGCTACAACTTACAGGTGTGGTCAAAAGTAGATTCATTATTACTACTATTGAACGCAATTTAGTCAAGGATTAACTTTCGTACGTTGATTCTGTAATTATAGTTTCCAAGGCCATGCTATGTTAGAGAAGTGCGAGTGTTTCATTATCTAATCACTAGTCTATAATCTGCAGCCTTGTTGGTTCCCTAAATAAGATTCCTCTGTCAATTGTTGGCATCCTTCTCTTCAAAGTTCCTACTAGTTTGGAGAACTCTGCTAGCATCTTCTTTGGTTAGTTCCCTGCATCAACTGACCTGAAAATTTGCTTTGGTCTTTCCATTGAGCACATTAACTCAATTTGAACCACAATTTATTGCAACTTGTAGGTCTTCTGGCAGGAGTATTTTTTGCAAGAGCCAAAATGAGGGAGAAATCTCAATCCTGAAGAACCCTTAATTGCATGATGCTTTACATGATAACGTTTGCTCTATAGAGAGAGCCCTTGCTCATTTATGGGAATTATATTTCTGAACGAAGTGGAAGTTGAAATCGTGTCTCTGACATACCATGGAGAATTACTATCAGCTAAAACTGATGGCCCTCTCTGCACATGCAATCAGTTAATGGGAGAAGCTGCTGATACGGATTGCAATGGATGACTCGCATTAGGAGGAAAAAATTGCCACAGCTTTTCCCCCCGTTTGTTTCTGTACAGTGTAACTACTTGTATCATCTAATGTGAAAATTCTCTTAGTTAGACCATGGGCTGGTTTATTGATTGATGCAATCCCTTGAATAAAATTATCTTTAATAGGAAGATATATACTTTAACAAAAAAGAAGATCAATAGGTCAAATAAGAATTAAAGACTTTTGATATAATAATTGTAGTCATTGTAGTTGTTTTTTATTTATTATAAAAATAAGCAGTCAAAAAATATTTGAAACGAAGAAAATTTATAAACCGATATATTAATTCAATTTCAAATATAAAAGTCTAATAACTAGTATATTTACAAACTATGAATAGAGCAGGATTTTCTTAAAATTTATGCAATACATTGGATTCACGTCTAACCTAATCGAATTTAAAAGGATTATCTTAAATAGTATGGTTGGCCAAGAAAGGTTATGCTTATTTTAGTTGGGTTGAAATAGTTTATAATTTTATTTTTTTAATTTCACTTGTGAAAATTAATTTTTACATTATTTGAAATAAAAAATTTATTAGTTTTTATCAATAAAAGATCAACTTCCCGAATGCTGATTAATTTACAGTTTTGTTTCCAATTCATACGGTTTTGAACGACGGTGTCATTTGAATTTGATAGCTCCTAATTTGCCATTTCGTGTTCCGTGGAAGATAGTCGTCGTTCTCAGGCGTTGAGTGTCTAAGATTGAGAGAGCCTCTTTGTGAATTGTGATCTCTATAATGGAGGCATCACAAAATGACGATCCCAATTTTAATCCAAACCCTACTCTGATCGGGAATTCTCTATCGTCTTCAGTACCTCTCTGGCCGACTATCGATGGTCCACTTGGCCTCTCCGAGGAAGATGCACTCAGCTACGCCCGCAAATTTTACAAGTTCGGTTTTGCACTGCTTCCTTTGCTTTGGGCCGTCAATTGCTTTTACTTCTGGCCTGTTCTCCGCCACGCTCACTCCTTCCCTCGCATTCGCCGCTGTATGTTCCTTGTTCTCTTTCTGGTCTTTGGTTAAATGCTTATTCTTCTTCTTCTGGTTTGTTACAAGTTTGGTGATTTTGCTTTGTTATTCTTGCTTTTGGCTTCTACGGGTTTGTAATTTCTTTCGATCTGTCATTTCATAGTTGATTTTAATTTTAATTATGAGTACTTTGCTTCTAACGAATGAGATTTCAGCCATTTCCTTTTTGAGGCAGCCTTTATCCCCCCCCCCCAAAAAAAAATCATTAGAGCGAAGAGCTGGCCAAATTGATCTGTGCACTTTTAGAGAAAATGTGAGAGGAGGAAAAGAAAATTAAAGGGATTATAGTCTAGATATGATGCATATATTAATTCGTCACTGATTTTCATTTATAATTTTATATCACTTTTGTTCCCTTGCTCTTTTGTTTCTTGAGTAGAGGTCGCTTTCTATGCTAAATTTCTGATGAGTAACGAGTATCAGTGTCATGTTTTAGTCTAGCAGTTCCATCTTCTTCACCCTTTCACTGGTTTTTTCTGAAGTCCTTATGTTATTTAAGGCAAGAAACTGTGGCTCTATCATCTACTGTGTAATTGATTTTAGATCTGATTTAGCACTTAGCAGAAATGGCTTGTTTGGAAAAACTCGAAGTTGAAATTATTTGTTTATAAAAATGCTTGGGTCTTTTCACATTTGAGTTCTGGAAAATTGCTTGCCTGTGGGTGTCTTGTCATTAATATGGAAAACAGGCTTTCTGTTTTGGGGGAAATGAAAGAGTATGGGCTGCAGCTAAATTACTTTTTTTGTTGTACTTTAAACATTCTTTCTCAAAATCAAGGTTAGATGCCAAAATGAAGCCAAGCAATACTATTATAAAAGCTTAATATGCGATACTATATTTATTATTGTTTAGCAACTGCAATAGACTGAGAGCCAAATCTGATAATCTGTAGATAATGTATGAACTTATGGTATCTCTCACTGCTTATAGTAACTGTCTACACCCCATGGTGTAAGTTGGTTGAATACTCCATACTCCTTTCTGCGGATTTCTATTTTACCATTTTGCGTGATTGGCAAGTGGTAATCTACCTGGTTAAGGTGGGAATCTGCAGAAGATCCCGTAATCCTGAAGATTATAGAATGCTGAGAATTTCCTTTTCTAACTTATATTATAAATTAAGGTATAAGGATTGTATCAAAAAAAATTAAAGAATAAAGATGGTTGACAAATCTGCATTTAGCTTTTTGTGAGTAGATTTACTTGTTTTTGTGAACCTCTTCCATATTTTTGAAGCCACTTTCTTGCATTCAGTTGATCTAATTTCTTGGACATTTTTTGTGCAGATGTTGTTGCATCAGCAGTTGGGTTTTCTATATTTGCTGCCCTTCTCTGTTCATGGGCTCTAACATTTGCTATTGGAGGAGAACGCCTCTTTGGGCCTATTTGGAATGAATTGGTTATGTACAATCTTGCTGACAGATTAGGCTTGACCGGCTGGAGCTAGTTGTGAGGCTCCTCTGATCTTTGAGGAGCCGTGTAGAAATATAATCCGATGATTTTTCTGTCCTAGTTGCTCTGTTTCCTGGCTCGTAAATGGATATCCATCACTGGACATTTGAAGATGTATTGTAACTTCTTTTTGCTTGTTAAAAAATCTAGATTGAAAATGAAATATAAGAAATAGTAGCATGCATGCTTTAATGGATCTATGATAATTTAATTATCATGGGGTCAGCTACATGGATCATATGATGTCATTGCATTCTATTGTAGATCATACCCCTTGTTTACATTATTATTAACCCAAAGATCTCTATGCACGTAGCATTTTAATAAATATGAATTCATACAGTATAAATGATCAATTATGATAGATATAAATATTTGATGATGTAAAATCAATTATTGTAATTTTCATGTGATTAAAATCATGAAATCAATATTAGAAATAAGAAGTTGCTCTCCTTGATCAAGACTCAACCTGTGAACATTAGGTTGAAGTCGATCAAGATACTTGGAATAACTTTGCTAGAAAGCCAATCATACTAATGTACTCTATCTCTATGAATCAATAAAACCTGTTGATCCCTGTCAAAGATTTTCCTCACATCTTCAATGATGTACTTGAAGAGGTTATCATTCTCACATCCCCTCAGGCATATATGAATGGCTTCAAGGCAATCAGAAACAACAATATTCATGAAACCTCTGGACCAACACAAATTCAACCCATTAATAATTCCAATCAATTCTGCAATAGTAAGAGGAATCGAGATAAGCTTGTAGTTAAAATCACATATCCATTGCCTTGTCGCTCTTGTAATGGCAGCTCCACGACCACTCCATCCATTCTACAACACCAATCCATGACTATTTTTTTTTTCAAATGTTAAACCAGACAATTTAATCCTTTTTTAAAAAAAAAATTGGCATTGTATCATCATAGGCAACCTTCTCCTTGCTGTGGAGTCGGTGACCTGAGTTGACCGTTGAGAAGAGAGAAGCAATAATCCATTGGGTATTCATTTGTAAGACCATGGTTTATGGAGTGACCTGCTGATTAGGTATACTTAATCCCATCGTTTTAACTTTTAAGTAGTCTTAGGCGTAGCTTGTAACATTTATAACCCCCTGTAAATTCTGTTGATGCGCAGAATCTCAAATCTTCCGTTTTTGCCAAATAGTGGAAGAAGTTATTTTGCTACCCCTGGGGAGTTAAAAAGGAATGGTGGCTGGGGAGTGGCTCAGACGTCGCTTTCACAAGGCAAAAAGATCGCTTGGTAGGCAAATAAAGAATGGTATGTTGGTTGTCAAATGTCACTGAACTAACAAAATAAGTACGTACCTCAAAAATGAAAGCCCCACCACCCAAATTCTGATCTCACCATTTATGGAATCTCGCCGGAAGGCAACAAAATTTCAACTCCGGTACAGAGTATCAGCAAACACCTAGGTTTAGAATGTCACTTGCTTCCTTATTTGTCCTCTCACCATTGCTCCCATCTCATCTCCCTTTCAAACAGTAGATTCGTTCACATTATCCAACACCATGCATGTAATGCAGCTAATTTCCGTTTGACGTAGCCTTTATTATAGCGCATAATTAACCATCCCACCTGGTCTGGGATGATTTCCACAAAAATAAAATACACCCGTGTACGTAATATACTGGTCTAGTATATAATGATGATGATGTACATAATCATGACACAGGCTCGCAAATGTTATAATAACTATTCTGCTTTGTCCAACAACCTAGACCAACAACGTGGTAAATACTATAAATGTTAGTCGTGGGGTAAGAGCTTAAGTTTTGTTACAGCTTTTCACGCAAGTAAGAATAACGACATATCATCAGAGAATAAACGGGAAGAAGCCACGAGAAGCCCAGTAGTATTTTTCTTAATCGCCAAAGTGGAAACTGCTAATTTTGTCCTCACCAGAGGCTCTATCATTCACTTGCTTACTTTCTTTTCCCAGTCTAATTATGATCAAATTTTACTTCCACAGTTTTACTAGTGACAGTGATTTCACAATGTACCTGTCAAATTTATCTTCATGAAGGTTTAAGTTTTAGCTGCAGCCTCATAAACTTTTGGGTTTATTAATCGCAGATGTTTAGAAAAACATTAATGACAAATTTAAACAGCTTCAGTAATTAATGAGTGGAAGTTTGTGAGTATTCTTGGGATTCGGGACTCATGACATTGACCCTAGCTCTATAAAGTCTTGCAGATTATATATTGCTGGAAAAGAAGGTCATTATATAATTTCCAAAAAATGAAGGATCATAATCTGATTTAGTGTCTAAAAAGAAGAGCATTAATCACCCAATTGAACGTAAAGCACTGCACGCTCGCACGCAGCTCGAGTATATATGTTATGTATAATGGTAGAGATTACTTGTACATAACCTTAATTATGGCGGTGGTCATTTCCTTAATAGGAAAAGAATGGTTTGTGTAGTGCGTACTAAGCTTTCTGATATAGGAGGTCATAGAATCCCAGTCAGTTAAGATATTGAGAATACATTTTATTATGCCTAGAATCTCTTTAACACATACACGGATAAGAATTTGCCGTTAAAGCATAATATGCATACAAACGCGCATGGGCACAAAACACATAAATAATCGTAATCTTTTAGCATTAGAAATCACTTGATTTTTTTTTCATAAAAAAATATGTACTCCCTCCTTAGAAATTCATGACATGAAAGAATGAGCAAGAATAGCATGCAAAAGAGGTCAAACAAGAATCTTTTACATTTCATTATGTGTGTGTAAAAGCAACCTTCATGTTAATGCCGTTTTTATCTATAATTAAAAATTGAAGTTCCATACTTAAATTCTGTTCCTTTATTATAATCTCATTTCATTGGCTCTCCATTCAAACCCAACAGATTTTGGTCATACCGCGAATATGAAGTGAAGAATTAAAGGAATGAATTAATAAGAATACTGTAACATCTTAAGGTGAGAACTTAAGAAACACACAATCACACATTTACAGCACTCGGTTTTATACAGGTTGGATTATAATAATGCAACACCATGGCCAATATAAATTGACTTTGCTGGTTTAAATTTAGGATTTCTTGTTATGAACATGTTTATAAGATGGTCCATGAAGTATGTAAGTCCCACACCACACCAAATCATAGAAGCTTATAGGAAATGCTTGTTGTTTTTTCACAAGTCTGCCAAGAGTACAGTTGTACACCTTTAAGTGCTCAAAAGAATTTTCCATTTACAAACCCTCAAGTTGGTTTTGGACAACCAATCACTCTTTAACAGACATTAATGAACTTCCATATATGTAGCCCCTAATAACCTGCATGAAACAAAATACTTCCAAACTTGGAAGAATCACAAAGTAAGGAAGATGTTTGAAAGTGGGACTTCCCCCGTCAGATACAATAAGCACAAGTCCTTTTTTGGATATCTGAGAGGTGAGGAATTTGAGGGAAACTGGCTAATTCTTATACTCACTTTCCATATCTTGCAGGCACAGCTAAAGGGATTTTTCTATCTATATAATCCAACACCAAACCTCTTTTTCCAGGCTCTTCTCCTTTCTCTTTCTCTTCCTCTTCATCTTTCCTCTTCCTCTTTTGTTTTCCCCCTCTTGTAACCATTCATCTAGGTTTGTTTATGTTCAGGGAATAAGAATGCCCAGAAGCAGTAGCAGTGAGAGCAAGAGTTGTAACAGGGGCCATTGGAGACCAGCTGAAGATGAGAGACTGAAACAGCTTGTGGAGAAGTACGGTCCCCAGAACTGGAATTTCATTGCAGAACATCTTGATGGGAGATCAGGTAAATGAAAGAATGACATTATTTGTAACTTTCTTCTTAATATTATGGTAGTAATAGAACTACACAACCTTCCCAGAAAATTTTATTATCAAGTTATGTTCTTTCAATCTCAAGAAATGGATGGGCATTTGAATTTTGGATCGTTATATTTCATATAGGGAAAAGTTGCAGATTGAGGTGGTACAACCAACTAGACCCAAACATAGTGAAAAGGCCATTCACAGAGGAAGAGGAAGAAATACTGATAGCCCTTCACAAGGTTAAAGGAAACAGATGGGCCGCAATTTCAAGGTTCTTGCCCGGAAGAACGGATAATGCTGTCAAGAATCACTTCCATGTCCTTATGGCAAGAAGAAAGAGAGAATGTTACACACTCTTTGGTGATGGATCAAGTAGCGACAACACTAACATTAGTCATAATCATATTTCTATACCTGACTCAACCACAAAAAGGCCTACCTCAGGCATTAATTACTTCACCTTCCAAAACAGAAACCTGGGCATCTTCAATATGAAACCTTGGAATACTCAAAGTGATACTTTGATCAAATCATCGGAGTTACTGAGTTTTGAACCTTCTGGTTCTGCTGCAAAGCCTCACATCGATCATCACTTTAATGCTTCAAGTCCTGCTGCTTCTTGTTCGCTTGGCACTTACAAAAGTTTTACTGCTCCAGGAATCCCCAGTATTGGTAAGGTCGTTCCTCTTCCTCAGAGGTTCCCAAAATCTTCTTTTTCCGGAAGAACTGAGGATTATTCCATCAAAGGCTTGACAGACAAGATAACACTGGAAGAACAAGTTAAAAAGCTTAAGAATGTTTCCTTTATAGACTTTCTTGGTGTGGGAAGTTGTTCTGCCGGCGACAGTTGACCCCGACGCGCTTCCATATGCATTGCTACATCTGTTTCTAGAGGGAACTGCAATATCGTATATGAGAGTCTAGTTTTCTGATTTATATATGGTTCGTTTATTTTCTGTTGTCTTTTATAGGCGTAACTAGTAAATAATCTTAATATTTTTTATTGATTTGTTAATTTTATCTGTCCTTGGTTCTGATTCCACTAATGCTCTAGGAGGGAACAGACTTCTGTTTCTTATTCGACTTTGCATTAGGATCCTCATGCATGTTGCAGAGAGCAAATCAATCAAGTATATGCCAAAATCTGCATTTTTAATGTTACTATTCTTCCATACCATAATGGACAATACTATTAGTTGTATGCGTGGAAGGAATACATAATAAAAGTGGACATGAAAGGAAGAAAGTTGTATAATTATATATTTCCCTCAAGGTTCTTTCACCATTAATTTTTTTGTGCTTTTTATTTTAAATCCTTTTAATTTAAAGGACTACTACATCATTAGTAAAATTATTTTAAAAATTATTTTTAATTATGATCTACCTCTAGCATCCCATATCGATGAATCAATTTAAACTTGAATATTGTTGAATTCAATTAAAGTAGCCTTTTCAATATGTTTTTTCATCCACAAAATGTGAAAGCACATGAAATAAAAAATGTGATTAATATGATACACGTAATTTAAAAAATGCTATGCAACATCATTTTCATCGGCCTAGAACATAATTTTAGTTTTCTTAATATGTATTGATATATTGAAATTGATTAAGGCAAACATTGCAGTGTTTGTAATTAAATTTCCAGATAAAAATATCATATTTGCGCGGATTTCTTTAAATACGTAATTAGAAGATATATAAAATTTTTTATTAAAAATTATATCTATAAATATATAAAATGTCATATTAATTTCCCCCTTCATGATATGTGTGGCCAAGACCTATTGTCCACTCTCATAACATATATCAATTAACGGATACATTTTTTAACAAAAAAAATTAATTAAGCGGTTTTGGGAAAAATTATAACATATCTCAAAACATAAGTAACCCTTATAGTATATACATATATATATAAACTGCTTTTTAACAAGGTGTTTATATTTATAACTAATAAATTTATTATTTATAAATTGAACCTATTTATATTAACATCAACCGGTGCATTTGTCCACTGTACTGGATATGTTAATTTTGATATTATTTTCTTAATAAATTAGTTTTAATATTTTACATTCATGAAAATTCTCATTACCCGCTTTTATTCACGTAGACATTGGGGGACCATGAGCAGGTGGGCCATGGCTTTGAGCCAAAAATCCAACGTCAACTGCGAGCGGTTTAAACGGCATGGTAACTGGTGTCGTTTATGCCCAAGTTGGAATGGAAAAAAAATGGAAAAATTAACGAGAGGTCCCAAAAACAGAATTAACCATAAAATAATTAGACAGATTCATAAAATTATCATAAGATCCTAGTACTAACTGCTGAGATTGTTAATAAAAGTTGGTGAGGTTGTTAATGACAATTCTAACAACTATTTTTGGGATCTTTGGGTAATTTTGTGAAATTTTAAGACTATTTTATAGTTAGTTTATTTAGGTTCTGAGTAATTTTCCTAAGAAATGCACGAGGTTCAGCATTTTCTAGATATTACTTGCGCCAAAATTGGCTTTGCGGTTTAGATCATTTTATTTCAATAATATCTCCTAAACCTTGAGGTAAACCCCTAAACCCTTTTCCACTGAGCTGTCTCCAAAGACTCAGTATTGAACTAATATGATAGATATTACAAGAATCTCTTGGGTGAGTTTCGGCAGGTAATCATCACTTCATTTTGCGAGAAAAAGGTTTGTTTTCTAACTCGTTACTGGCTTGGTTTGCTTGGCGTGAATTATTCTGCCTTGTATAGCTGCTTCAAAACTTTGCCAAATCGAGTATTTAGCTCTCTTTGTGAGAAAGGATTCTTTAGGATTGTTAAACGATATACTACGCTTCATCAAGGTTTCAGCTTTGTATTGAAACTGTATTAATTCTGTGGGGAGCACTCTGGTTTTTCAGTTCTGCATCATCTAGTTTTATTGAACACGAGGCCGCTCAACGTTTCGTATTGAGCCTCATCGATTATTTTTGTTCTGCAGATGTGATTATAAAAGTTTTAGGGTGAAGATGACTGTAATTGAATCGATTGCCAATATTCCTTTGCAAGACCCACTGAAGGACGAATTCTGTTCTGCTGACTTGTCTTGGACGAAGTTTGGCAACGCTGAGCACCACGATGACGTTGCTCTTATTCCTTACGAACGAGTTGATTCTTTTATGGTTGGTGAATGCTCAAGTGTAGAATGCCCGACGCAATTTCATATCGAGAGAGCCAGAAGACGGTCATTGGGCAGCTTGAAGGAGTACAAGGATGATGAGTATCTAGAGTACAGGCTGTAAGTTTCCAGCTTGTCTGTTATTCTTTATTCAATTAACATTGAGTTTTTTTCCCAATGAGCCAACAGTTTGCCTTTGGAACACATGGTTTATTTTTCAAGGCTTTTATTACTTTCTTAGTTTCTCCCAATTTTTTTTATTTACTCCTGTTGTTGTTTGGGGCTTGCATCCAACAGCAGAGTGGCAACTGAATATTATAGAAATACCTGATTTTCTGGGGCAGTGTCTGTATTCACATTCACGTTTTCAATACTTATGTTATTGAGTTTGAATCTTTCTTTTTATGAAGGTACTGGTGCTCCTTCGGTCCAGAAAATTACGGGGAAGGTGGAGGTATACTACCTAGTAGAAGATATCGGCTGAATACCCGAAATCGTGCTGCTAGACCTCAATCAATGCGGGGTTGTACCTGTCACTTTGTTGTCAAACGTCTTTATGCTCGTCCATCACTTGCACTTATCATATACAATGAGAGGCGCCATGTTAATAAGTCAAGTTTTGTCTGCCATGGGCCACTTGACAGAGATGCCATTGGCCCAGGTGCCATAAAAGTTCCATATATATGCAATGAGATTCAGCAGCAAACAATGTCTATGATTTATCTGGGCATTCCGGAAGAAAATATATTGGAGAAACACATTGAAGGAATTCAACGTTATTGTGGTTCTAATGCTAAAGTCAATAACCTTGCCTCCCAGTATGTCCACAAACTAGGGATGATTATCAAAAGGTCTACCCATGAGCTGGACCTTGATGATCAGGCCAGCATTCGCATGTGGATTGAACGAAACAAGAAGTCTGTATTTTTTAACCAGGACACTTCAGAGTCAGACCCTTTTATCTTGGGAATCCAAACAGAATGGCAGTTGCAGCAAATGATCCGGTTTGGTCACCGCAGTATTATTGCAGCTGACTCAACCTTTGGCATTAAAAGACTTAAAGTAATTAGTTTTCATTCTTGGCCTTTTATTTTCTGGAAGATATAAAAGAGAGCTTTGTGCATTGTACTGAGCTAGCTTGCTTTTCTTAATTGCAGTATCCTTTGTTCACACTACTTGTTTTTGATTCAAGACACCATGCACTGCCTGTTGCATGGGTCATTACACGTAGCTTCGCAAAGCCTGATGTGTCAAAGTGGTTGAAAGCTTTGATTGCTCGAGCTCGAAGTGTTGAACCTGGCTGGAAAGTCAGTGGACTTTTAATTGATGATGCAGCTGCTGATATAGATCTTTTGAGGCAGGAGTTACTGCTTGACAGATTAACTAAATCTAAAACCTCTTTATTATATATAATTGTCTTACTAGGATTTTCTGCTTTAACAGAGATATATTTTGCTGTCCAATCCTATTTTCACTTTGGCGTGTTCGGAGATCATGGCTAAGAAATATTGTCAAGAAATGCAGTAATATTGAGGTTCAGCGAGAGATTTTCAAACGTCTTGGGACTATAGCATATGGCATATGGGGTGGAGATAATACTTCTGTCGCCTTGGAACAACTTGTCATGGATTTTGTTGACCAAACTGCTTTCATGGAATATTTCAAAGCCTCCTGGGTGCCCAAGATTGGTTAGTTGATGTCCCTCCTACTCTCTTTCATGTACTGAATCACTTCAAAAATGCTTATCTGGTTGAACATATTGGCAATGTGGCATGCATTCTTGACAACCATAAATCATTAAGGAAATGAAACTGTCTTAAAAATTCATCGCCTAGTTCATTAATGTAGTATTTTGCTTCCCCCTCCATTTACCTCTTCTGTTTTAAACAGAGATGTGGCTTTCTATGATGAGAATTCTTCCACTAGCAAGTCAAGAAGCTTCCGGTGCCATAGAAGCTTATCATGTGAAACTGAAGGCCAAACTTTTTGATGATTCGCATCTTGGAGCACTTCAAAGAGTTGATTGGTTGGTGCACAAGTTAACAACTGAACTCCATTCAAGCTACTGGCTTGACCGATATGCTGATGAAAGTGATTCTTTTCTGAATGTCAAGGAGGAATATATTGCTTCCACATCATGGCATCGAGCACTACAAATTCCTGATTCTGCTGTTACCTTGGATGACAAGGACTGCCTCTTTGCGAGAGTTGTCAGTCAGAAAGACAGCACTTCAAGACATTTGGTGTGGAATCCTGGATCAGAATTTGCATTTTGTGATTGCTCTTGGTCACTGCAAGGTAACCTTTGCAAGCATGTAATCAAGGTGAACATGATGTGTGAAAATAGCCAGGGCTCTCAACCATCCTTGTCTTTTCTATCGTTTAAAGACGTTCTGATGGATCTGTGGACAAAACCAAAGGATGATTCAATTGCAATGGATCTGTCAACGGCTTGGATCCACCAGATGCTAGATCAAATCCAAAAACTTGTTGAACTGAACAACTCTAATGATATTGGTGCGGTAGTGAAAAATATGCCTTTGAAATGGGTTTCCAAGAAAGGTAGAACCTACCAACGCAAACGATCATTAGCTTTGGCTCTTCCTTCTGGTAGCAATACTGCAAAAATTGGTGTCACCCGTAGGAAGACTCGAAAACGAAAAAGATTGTCACGAATAAGATGACCGCTTTGGTGGGACTATATTAAATTTGTTCTGGGATAACTCTGGCCAATTAACTGGATTTCATCCTATGAATATTTTATAACTTTCAGGCTTCCAAGCTGTTGGACTGGCTTCAAGGTTGTTGCATTTGCCAGGATTCAATTGTTGCTATGAGTGATAGGAAATATGGGGCAATATATTCTAGGAAGAAATTAACTTACTTTTTTGCTTTTGTGTTTTAATTATATTAGAAACATTGCAGGTTTCCTTCTTCAAAAGGAAACCCAGGCAAGTGCAGATTGTTAAAAAGTTGCATGCTGGTGCATTTGGACCTTTTCGCATATCTATACTCGGAGGTAGAACGGAGAAACAAAAGGAAAACTCCTTGATATTTTTGTGGAGCCATCAGACTAGGTTATACTTTCAGATGATCGCCAAAGTTTAAGTAGCTGTCAACATTTCTTGTACATTGGAAGGCAACGGCATTCATGTCCACTTGATCATCCTTACCATTTCCATGTAGTTAAGTGCTATTATTTTATTTTATTAGTCCTATCTTCCTCTTTTCAAAATTTGGAGTCTTCTCAATTTCTAAGTACAAAGTACCCTGAGGAGGAATTATTATGATTTATACATGTGAACATGTACCTATAATAATTTTTTGCTTAGTTGAAATAAATTGAAAGATTCATGCCTAAGTGGTGATAGGTTTGGGATTAATTCTTTAATTATTTCCATTCATAAATGCACTGCTGATGAGGACTTTTATCACTTTCAGTTTCTGAACGTGATAACACTGCATGTGCTTAAAAGCATGCTAGAGAAATGGTGATGAATTCAGATATTTAGGCACAAATCAAGTCTGAAATATTCATTGCCTTTGTATGCATGCTCACTTGAAACCAATCGCGCCTCTTTTGCTTTTGGCCATGGACCAAACACACCTTTACAGTTTAACAGTATTTAATTCGATTCTTCTTTTTCTTTAGTGCCCCAATTTCCAGTTAGTTGTCATATATTCAGTCTATTATTGATTACCAGAAGTTTCTACCCATGTATCCAACAAGAAATATTTTGCTTCGTTGTGGGTCTGCACTTAACCTTTTCTTACGTGTTTGTGTCCGTGTCATGTCCCAAAGAGACTATCAAGTTTCAACCAAAGTAACAATTCACTGCTTCCCAAAAAAGTTGCTTCGAAGTTCGTCTAAGGGTATGTTTGGTTGGAGGGGAAGGGGAGTTTAATAAGACCCTCCCCTTGTTTGATTTGAGCTTTTTGGAGGGAAGGGGATGAAAAATGATTTTCTCTCTCCCCTTCCCTCTCTTTTTGTTCCCTCCAATTTGGGGGGATTTGGAGGGAGCTGAAAATGTTGGACCAAAATACCCTTGCCATAATTTTGTTATTCCACCTATACCCTCCTTTCCTTTTGAGCTGTCGTCTTTCTCATCTTCCCATTGCCTTCGATTCTCTTGCCCAAATTGTTAACTCTTGCAACAGCATAATTGTGTTTTTTTTTTGCAACTGCATAATACCCTTTTCTTTTGCAAAAGTAACAACAGCAAAATAATACCGACAAACTTTATGACAATTTCTTCTTCTGAAATAATACCACAAGTTCTCGTGCCAAACATGAAAGGGAGAGAGAAATGATATTAATTGTTTTAATTAATTAAATAGAATGAGGGATTAATTTTCATGAATGAAAGCTAATTTAAATAAATTGTATAAGTAAATAAATATAAATCAATATACAAGGGTAACATGATAAATTGGTTATTAATTTCCCTCTCTTTCCCTTCTGAATAAACCAAATATCATTAAAAATAATTCCCCTTCATCCGCTCTAACCAGATTAAACAAGGTAACCTTATACCCTTCACCATCCCTTACCCTCCCCTCCCTTTCCCCTCCATCAAACCAAACATAGCCTAAAAGTAGAAGGCTAAACGGAAATGCGGAAAGCAAGCATGCACTTGTTCTCGTGAGCAATTATTCACAGCCTATTTTTAGTGAAGACCCATATATCTATTGATTTATATTAGATTTCTTGGAGCCGTGCTGTTGAATTACTGATAATAAATTATCAGTAAAGTATAATCATCACATGCAGAGGAAAAAAGTTTAGATAAGTAAGTTTACAACATTTCAAAATTTTAAATTGATGCCTCCAGTCTGATTTGCTGATTTGGAATTTTGTATATTCAGATCATGATTTATCCTTTATACATGTTAAGGGTATTTTATGGAAATTTTCCTTTTTTTTGTTTAAAATAAAAGAAAGTTTGGGGGTTTGGAAATTGTGAGGGATGATGAACTTTTACTAATTCTCTCCTGGGGACGATTTTATAGTCCAGGTGGATATCGTAAGGACGGAGGAGCATGCTATTTTTTTTAAAAAAAATTATTATTCATATGTTCATTTGAAATTGCAAATAAATATGAATTTCTATAAAATACTACGTCCACAGTTAACAAATATGTTATCAGACAATCGTTTTCTAATTCACAAGATTAGTTTTAGAACTAATCATCTATGAGTTAATGACCGAGTTAAAGCGGGAGATAGCTCGAGCGGCACGCAGTAACTCGGATACGGCTGCTTTTTTCCCTCGTTTCCACTCCTCTCCGTTGATACTGAATTTCCCTCTCCGTTCGGATTTCACTTTTCTGGTATAGTCTCTCTCTTCCCAATTACGGTTTTATGTCAACAGAGATTTCATAACTCACTTGATCATGATGGTTTTTTGAGACAACAATGTTTATTAAAAAAAATCAACTTTAAGATGGATAATAGATTTGCCCAGGCATGGTAATTTCCTGTAGTTATTGGATTATTATTTATCCTCCCGGGAACGAATGCTTCATATTGTAAATGTGGTTGGATGTTGTTCAGGTGAGAACCATTTCATATTGTTCCAGTTGATCGAAGGTTACTTGTGATGGATTCGACTTCGTCGAGCCAGGCGGAATTCGATTATTTGTTCAAGTTACTGATGATTGGAGACTCGGGAGTTGGTAAGAGTAGTCTGCTTCTGAGTTTCATCTCCGACACCTATGAAGATCTCTCCCCCACTATCGGTAGGTTTATGCCTTCTCGGAAGCGAAATTACATAAATTCTCTTGAGTCGTCCTTTGATTTGTGCATTTTGGGTTGTCCAGTATCTTCATGATGAATATAGGCTTATGCATTTGGGAATGAGCTTAGTATCATTACATGCTTAGCTCAGTTACCTGCTCTGCGAATCGAATTTTTTAACCTATTTTTTTAGCACAATCCCACAATAGGTAGCCTTTTGCTCTGTGGGAATAGATTTATTTTAATTCTCTTGGCCTGTCATTTGACTTGTGGCTTTTGGTATTCCTGCATCTTAAGGACGAATAAAAAACTGAAGAATTTGAGAAGATGATGTTGTATTAGTGTAGACTTAGTTCGCTCAACTTCTTTATGATTTGATTTGTTTAACCATATGTGGAGTTTAGGGTTTAGGATTCATATTAAAAAGAAAACTATATGTAGAATTAAAGTGTATCTTGTTTCCAATTTGTGTGTTCAAATTTCTAAAAACTGGTCATGTGAGCAAAGCATATCTATTTCTTTTAGCAGTGTGTTCTAACATCACCTTTTTACCTATTCGGCAATGATTCTAATTGTTTAAACTTATAATGATATAATTTGGATGTCATGTCTTAAAAACGTGCTTGACATCAACTGTGGATGAGCTAATCTCATGTTTGTTTTTTTGCTTCTTGTACTGTTTGGCTTCTCATGTAGGTGTTGATTTTAAGGTCAAGTATGTCACAGTAGGGGGTAAAAGGCTGAAGCTTGCCATTTGGGATACAGGTGTGTGTGTGTGGGGGGGGGGGGTGTGTGTGTGTGTGTTCCTAGATCCCTTGATGTTTGATTCCAAACATTTTAATAGAACTCCTTGCCTAGTTGGGCCTAACTGCATATTGGTAACAATGTGTACCCATATTTGAATGACTACTTGTTTGATAATGCAGCTGGTCAGGAGAGATTCAGAACACTGACAAGTTCTTACTACCGGGGGGCACAAGGCATCATCATGGGCAAGTTTCTGTTATCTGATTTATCTCTAACATATTTAGTCATTGCTCTCAATCATATATATTTATGGAATCGGATGGACTTTTGTGTATTCTTTTTCTTTAGCAAGTATGAAAGAAATATGAAGTTAGCCTTGCTCATAAAAGTCCATCTTTGAGGTTGAGAGGAAGTATGTTACTAGTTACTTATAGTGCACAATGCAATTGCTGATGGTGAGGGCTCCAAAATGCTGTAGGGCGTAGCATTTTCATTGCACCAACTATTTGAAAATGCTGTTTTGGACGATGGAGGACATGGAGTCTTTAGAGAAAGAAATAGCAGGGTAAACGATGATGATATACTTAGTTTTACTCATTGGTAAGGCTGAACATCAACGAATGAAAAACTCAACTGAAAATTTAAAACAATGGTTGCACGTTTGAGGGAAAGAAGAATAAATCCAACACAAGGGAAGGAAGAGAAGTTTAAGCTAAATTTTCATTTCATGTCGACATATAGAATGGAGGAGGGTAGGTTTCATTATAGATTACTGTAAATGGCCGATAATTTACTAGGTAGAAAGTATGAAATTTACTGGGACTTGAGAAAAAACCCTTGGAATCAACTCATTCCTGAAAGTATTTCACTCCCTTTTATAATCTAGAACTTTCAAAAGCTATCAAAGTTTTCTGATAGGACTGTAGTTATATCATGGCTTGCCATTTGCATTAAAATTTTATATAACCATTCAATAAAATATCTAAAATTGATGTCTGTTTTCAAGGACTTAAAAATAATGAAAATCAATAACCACTGCCCCTTTACTCTTGCATCACATGCTAAGCTATGGTATTATATGTCAAATTCAGTAATAATCCAATCGTATGTGAAAGTAATCCTTTCAAAGTATGGATGATTTGTATCTGGTGCTAATTAAGGGTGGCTTTTAAGAGCATTGTAGAACTAGAAAGTAGAAACATTTATAGTCAAGGATGGATGAAGGAGGGATCTAAATGTAATCTGTTATTGATGCCCTCAAGCATCACAATACACATTTACACTTTGCCTTTATGTCGAGATGACTTTTCATGATGATACTGACCTTTCACATACTGCTAAAAAATAAAAGTATGTATGTATCATATGCTTTGAGTTCTAAGTTAATTCTTCTAACTGAGATTTTGTCATTTAATGATTTAACTGGAAGTAACTTCTCTACAGAATATTCGGTACTGGATGTAATGTGTCGGTTGGTCATGGACTATCGTCCCCTCATCCCATTAGGTGTTATATTAAAATTTTATAAATTAATTGATGGTGTCTCCCTTCATATATCTATTGCAGTTTATGATGTGACTCGGAGAGACACATTTACAAATCTATCTGAAGTATGGGCAAAGGAAATAGACCTCTATTCTACGAATCAAGATTGCATTAAGATGCTTGTTGGAAACAAAGTAGATAAGGTATCTTTCTTCAACAGAATCTATAATAATACTCTCTCTTTCTCATGTCCTCCCTCTCCCTCATCATGTTCACTTTTATATTATTCATCTTTTGTATTCCTCAATTTTTGGGGGAACTCAATTTTTGGGTCGGGTACGGCTGTTGAGGGCATTGGATGTGGAGAGGCTATTCAGGGGGTAATGGGTTTTGGTTTCCTAGTGGGACTTCTCGATGCTTCTTCAGCAACATGCGTTTTCAAATCTATATTCAAATGGTCTGGATATTTAATAATTTCATATTCAGAATCAAAGGAGTTCCTCAAGTTTATTTCATGCGACAGCAATCAGAAGCTTACTATAATTGGGCTTTACTTAGTTGCAGTAAGGACACCTTATTGGGATGTGATTTGGATCTGGATTCATCTTGCATATATGGGTTTGAAAGGCTTTGGATTGATGTCGGGCATACTGTTGCTACAGTTTCGGTATTGGATGTTTCTTGGGCTTGCATGGGTTGTGACAATAGGCCTCTGGGCAGAAGGAATATTGCAACATGATGGGGCTTTTGACGCCTATTAATTTTGTTTTCCGCTAGCTTTTCTTTTTAAGTTTTAGCGCATTCTGGTCTTCACAAAATCTTATACTAGGTATATGTTTTCCTTTATGTTTTGTACTGATCTGGGACAAGGATCTTTTGTTGGGGGGAGTATATTGATACGGGGTAATCGTAGAGTAAGGGTAATTAGTTAATTAGGAAAGAGGTAGTGGTATATAAATAGAGTTGGTAATTGTAATCCTGAGTTTATATTTTACAGCTTAGTACATCTTTCTGCTTCTACTGTTTATGAAAAGGCTTTCACGATTTTGTTTCAAGGATCTCTTTAGCCCCTTATATTTGTGTTTGACATTCCATGTTTGCGCTGTTCACGATGTATGCTGTATAAACCAACAGAAGTAAGACAAGGAGGCAGGACTAGATGCAGATGTTCCCAAGGAATTTGAGTGAATGTAAATCCTGACTTACCTGGAATCCCCACTGTATCTTGTAGATCCATTTCTGTTATGCCCCCTCAGATTTAGGATTCTGGGATCTACTTTTGAATGTGTCTAGTTGTCTGCATGTCACATTTACTTCTTATGCTGACTTGTATCTGAAATTTATTTATTCCTTTTTCATTCCATAGAGGTATTTATTGTACAGGTGGATAATATTTGATTAATTTCAGGAGAGTGATAGGGTTGTGACAAAGAAAGAGGGGATAGATTTTGCTCGGGAATACGGTTGCCTATTTATTGAATGCAGTGCTAAAACTCGAGTCAATGTACAGCAATGCTTTGAAGAGCTTGTTTTGAAGGTATGCCAAGCGATATATATGCCCAGCTTTAAAAGTATTTTTATCTGCAATCTCAGTAGCATACGTTTTATTGGATTTACTGTCATCGTATTAATATTTTAAAAAAATTGGTGAATCCTCATCTAAAATAAAAATAGCACGACTACTCAGCCGAGAAAATTACCTTGAGTTGCAAAACAGCCAACAAAGGCGAACTACTAATTGTATGTCAATTAAGATAACTAGTATAGTTTTTGCACGCTACATGAAACCTAAGAAATGAGCCATACTGCATGAACAGTCCTTGTTAAAATGTTTATAGTATATATCGATATGGATACTAGTTAATAAGGAAGACACGAGTCCCTTTCTCTTCCCCCCCCCCCTTCTTTGACACCTTCAGCTCCGGGAATGGGGCCCAGCCCTGTCCCCGCTTTTTCCAAGGTTGTTTAAATTGATACTAACTTTCTGAAAAGCTCATTGGAAGTCTTGCCGGTGCGAGAAAAATTATGGAAAGTGACAATGGCAATGGTTATTTTTTTCAATGAATTTTGGCAGATTCTGGATACACCTAGCCTCTTAGCGGAGGGCTCTAAAGGAGTCAAAAAGAACATTTTCAAGGAGAAGCCACCACCATCTGATGCATCCACAACTAGTTGTTGCTGAATTTGAGTGGCTATTCAACACAGGTGTTTAGACCTCAGAGATGAGCCTTGCAAATATTCTCAGAATCAGACAAGTCTCTCAAATTTGATGGACTTTAACCAATGGACGTTATTATTCCTTTTTCAGGTTCCTGTTATGAATTCTGGTTGTAATATAATGGGTGATGGTTTGTGGCTTTTTCTGGGGACCTTTTGATCATCATTTTGTCACTTTTAATGACCTGCAAATAATTATGTGATAGAGGAAGTCAATCATATATTGTATATGACGTCTATGCAATATCATTCCAACTTTTAATATACCTATGCGTATTGTTCTCTGGTTGTTTTCCATTCACCAACTATTCCTTGGTGCTCATCTTCAATTTTACTCCGCTCTTGGTCTCGTCTTCTTTCTCCAAAGCTCTAGCCTGTGCCGTCGCGTCACCTCCCAGCCATAGGGTCATTAGGTTCTTTGATGTTTGATCTCCCACTTCTCATTCGTCATTGATGTAAAGCTGGGGGTGGGCATGTTTTTGCTTTCAAGAAGAATCATTATCCCACTGTATAGATAAAATAATTTTATTTTATTAAAATTTTGATTTAGATATGAAAATTTGAAAATTGTATAGATTTTAATTAAAAAATAAAAGAAGGTAATTAGAATAAGTCACAATGAAATATTAGGGCGTTAGATGTAAACATGTAAACATATGTATGAAACAAATAGAACAAAACGAAGGACAAATAAAATAGAGCGGAGGAGCACAAGATTTACCTTGATGTGTAAGGATATATTACGTAAAAGCTTTCATTCTTGAAGATCCATATCCGTGCCATAAAATAGAACGGTGAATTTGGTTATATGCAATGGATGTTATAAACCCAAAGATGCTTGCGGTATCGGAAGAACTTCAATGCGACGTGCTTATTTTTCTTTTCTTCTTTTTTTTTTTGTCGTTTTTTTGCTAAAAACATGATTTACTTGTTAAAAATGTTATCGAACAATATGAATACATATTTAATCATATTTTAAACTTAGGTTACTACACCGTAAGATATTAACACAAGTAAACTAAACCCTGTTGGTAAAAAACTCCGTATGAATAACGGTATAACCCTTTCTCTCTTTTTTTTTTTTTTTTTTTGCCGAAAAACGGTATAACCCTTTCAAGGTTTGGACATCACAGAGTTAGGTGATAGATAGGGACACAAATGACCCTAGCT
>JANTPZ010090288.1:0-30055 GCA_025593235.1 Vachellia pachyceras | reverse complement strand
TTAGTTATCTTTATTATTTTTATCATACTGATGTCATTTTATTTTGATTTTAGGTTTATTGAATATTTAATGCCTATCATTTTTCAGCTATCACTTCGTTATCAACATTTTTCTCCTGTTTCAAAATATAACATTAATAATTCAAAAATTAACATATATTTAATATTAACATTTCTACTTTAAAATTAAAAAAATAATAGCAAATACATTCATTGTTCAATTAAATTTAATTGAATAAAATTATGAAAATTTAAATATGAAATTATTTTAAAACATCATATCAACAAAAAAATATTTTTGGTGGGATATTTATTTTTAGAAATTTTAAATAGCATTTGTAACGGTTCACTAACCGCTACTAAAATAGACGCCAAAATTTTAAGTTTTATTTACTGTTACTTTTAAATTTTACCGCTAAAATTTAGTAGCGGTTACAAAACCGCTACAAATTTAATTAAATTTTTTAATATGAAAATTCAAATTTTCCCTCTAAAAATTAGTAGCGGTTTTTCTCTATGCGTAGCGGTTATGTATAACCGCTATAAAATCATTTGCCACGCTAAGTTTTGTAACGGTTTATAGAACCGCTACTCATGCTGTTAGTAGCGTTTTAAACCGCTACAAATACAATAAATTAACCGCTACTAAAACATGTTTTTTTTTGTAGTGCTTTGAGAACTTCGTTCCCCAATGGTGCACGCAAGCTGAGATAAACCAATATCAAAATCCGTAAAAACTATCTCGAAATTCATAAAAACCATCTTGAAATCTGTAAACTCTTTTCAAACGGAGTTCCCAAACACACACCGACACAAAACCATCAAGATTTTAATTATTGTTCTCTACGTACTTCTTATTGTTGATTTGGTGAGGAGCCGCACTCAAATGTATGATACATATCATATCATGTTCATCTATCCATACATAGAATATATCCAGCACCCAGTTAATTAAGTTCATCTATAAGTGGTTTATATATTCTGATCTAATTAAATGGAGATTTGGGTTGTTGGTTTTTATCTATAGGCACTCCTTTAGCCAAAAGCATGTTCAGCAGTGTTTTTCCACAAAACGAGATAATTCATTCATATATTTACTTCGACTTGCGTAAAAGTATTTTTCTATCACGTTTTTAAACGGTCGTAATATAAATCATCTCTACAAGAAATTTTTTGATCCATAATATATATGTTACTTTACAGAGTAATTTAAGTTTATCTGTCAATTTTGCTTTTATAATGCTTAGATATAATGTGTCTCTTTGTATTTTTATCATTTTAATTTTCGATTTGTTTTATTTTTTCATTTTGGACATGAATGTTTGTCGATTTGTTGAGGAGTCACACTAGGGAGGAGATATATATATATATATATATATTAAAATTTATGTACACATCAATTATATCTATATCTCATGTTTATCTTTGGCTATATAGTATATAGATTTACGTGTAAGCTAGCCTAGTTTGGTTTCATGCATGCATATATAGTTTAAACCAAATGAGGGTCCAATTATTGTGTGAGATTAATCAATCATATATATGATTATCTATAATACAATAATCGATCAGGTTCAAGATTCTGTCTAAATTATTTTTTAATTTTTAGTCATCTTACAACATATATCCTAATCCTATCATCTTCCACCTAAGTACGTATGTGGATTTGTTTTTTCTTATTTAAATTGAGCTTCACTTAACTAATTATATATATATATATATGATGTCTCCATTCTCAGAGGCATATTTAAATTTCTTTGTAAATTAAGTACTTTTACTTTCTTAGTGTTTAAGTTAATCTGCCTGAGGCTTATGGCATTATTAAAATATTGATCCATTTCAAGATTATTAAGGATTTAATTAAATTTGATCCAGAGGGATAATATTTAAATTATTTTTCACTTTGGTTGTAATTATGTTTGTTTTTATAAACTAGTGTGGGTCCTGTACATTATAAAAGAGTTTAAAAAATTAGCGTGCGATTTGTTAGAATTTTTGTGTTAGGTAAATATATAAATTAAATCAGTAGTGAAATTTAATTTGTGACACTATAGTATTAGTGTTCACCACTTTTTAAAATATAGGATTGGCAATTAATATTATTTTTCTTAATTCCAGATATGCAATAATTGCACAGCTGGGAAGATTCTAATTTTTAAATTAAGGCTTTAATTAATCAGGTAGCTTAGACAAAAATACTATATTGTCCTGCAGGGAGAACACAACAGTACACACAAAAATTAAAAAAAAGGAAGGAGAATGATTTCATATTATGTAAGATTGTTAAAAATAATAACAAATCTATAAGAAGTATGATGACACAGCAGATTTTTTTCTTTTCTTTTTTCTATTCAAATGAGTAGCATCTCATATTTTAAGATCATCATCAAGTAATTTTAATTTAATGGTTGCTGATAGTTCACTCAATCGTAAGATTCAAACAAAACTCTTCTTCTATATTTATTTCATATCGTACAAAACTGTATAAAATAAATTAATCCAAATATATACTTAGAGTTGTGTGGTAGATTATGAAAATGATTAGGACTTGTTTGGAAATCAGGTTTGAAACCTAGGTTTCACAGATTCCGAGGTAAAACCTAGGTTTTGAAAAGTGATTTATATTTGGGAAATTATATCTTTTACGGATTCCGAGGTAAAAAAGTAAGAAAGAGTGGGTAGGAAAGAGGAAAGTAAGAAAGATAAAGAGAGAAAAAGTAAGAAAGAGAAAAGAGAAAAAAAGTAGTAAAAAGAGAGTATGAAAGAGAAAACCTAGGTTTCAAACCTAGGTTTTGAAACCTAGGTTTCCAAACTGGGATTCCAAACAAGCCCTAAAAATGATGTTTAAAAATAAGTTTAAACACATTTTTTATAAATAACCAATTTAATTAATTTCTTTAATAAATATCAATTTGTTATCCGATCATACTTTTTAATATCTAAAATAATATTTTCTCATTAATAATCGACACTCCAAAAAAGTTATAAATATCAGATTGTGGAATGTCCTTATGTTTTATATTATTTATAGATATACATGTTTATACAAACGAGAGCAAAAGCAAAAAAAAAAACAAAGAAAGAAAGAAAGAAAAGTGAGTGTTTAAGTTAACTTATTGTAAGTGATTTTACCAAGTTCCATGTATACGTGTGAGAGAAGTTTTAATTTAACTTATATTAAAATTCTTTTTTTGAGTAAAATGTGAAGATTTTATTTTATCAAGAAAACTGTACAAGCGAATGAGTTGCACAAGAAATTTGAGAGCGAAAAAGCTCTTTACTATATGATTAACTATTGCTCTAATGTGTAATGGTATACTATCAATCGTGTATCTTTTAGCTAGAAAAAATTGATGGTTTTAACTTTCCATAATTTTCAAAATGTTATGCAAAAGCCAATCTTCCAAGAAATATTAAATCTTGAGTCTCCTATTTTGTTGTTGAGCCAAATGGTCACATCATTACTAAAAATTCAATGCACATACGGCGAGGAAGAAATTTCTTCCAAACTGAGGATGCTAGCGAACAATCCTTAAAGATATGGTGGTATAGGAACCTCAGAGTTCACACTGGAACTCTTGAAAACACTCAAACTCCTATTTCTTCAAGTATATCTCTGCTTACAACCGGAGGCCCCTATATACTGACTTAAGGCCAGACAATGAATTAAGGACCTCTTAATGAGAGGTTACATTAGTTACAAACACTTATAGAATATTATTACTGAAAATGAAACCGATTATTAATGACCCATTATGCTGCCATTCATTAACCTTCTTTCGTTTCACATGGTTGATGTCATTTGTGTCCTCATCGCAAAGGGAGTAGCGACTGTCTATGGTCATTCCCCTCCTATGACATTATGAATTAGTAAGCAATTTCTCTTTAGTAAGTAGCCAATTAAAGGTTTGTATCCTCTGAGCTACAAAAAGCTTCCATATTCAAGTCCATTTGGTGTCGTCAGCATTTCAATTAAAAGCATTTGATAGCTAGATAAACTGACTTTGTTATAAAATCACTGTTAGGCGTTAGATTCCAAGAGCAAGCAGGGGCACTAGTAGTCTATGCAATTTTGATAGATAAGATCTCTTGCAAAATATTTGATGGTAACAAGTTGTTGAACAAGTGTAACCTCCAGCTACCATTCACATTACGGTAAGGTACGCTGCTTGAAAGATCAGGTTTAAAGAATAAATATTCTTTAATGGACCATAATCTCCACTTCAAAAATTAGACCAAAACCTTATCTCGTTACCATATCTAGGCTTCCATTTTAAATGGGGGAAGTATCCTTCCAAGTTTTAGTTAGACAAAATTCTTCTCACATATTTATCTCGGAATCTGTGTCCGTTCTCCGACGAGCTATCCAAACAAGCCCTATATTATATCTATCAAGCCATATTTATCTTTGAAAACCTTTACCCATATGGTGTCAATTTGGGAGAGCATTTGGTAAATAAGCTTCGAAATAAAGGCCTTGTTATGAGATTCCAATTTGAGGATTCCACAACCACCATTCTTCAAAGGCGGGCAAAGGTCACTCCACTTTACAAGACTAATTACATGGCGATTGGAATTTTTTTTTGTTAAAAGCACGGACATACTTGTAATAGAGACAATTATATTTGATTTACTGCCAACTAATAAAACGTAGGCACCTATTCTAATAAAAATTTAAATTTTGATTCGTTATATTGTGAGAATTAACCTATTCCGTTAAGCCTAATACTGGTACTTGTTTCTTTTTTTGGTGGTAATTGAACTTCCTTCGTAACATCATTACGTCAGTGGGCTGGACTCATTATTGGGTTGGGCCAACCCAATTGATCCAAGTGACCAATGTACTCCGAAGACAACTCCTATGCCCCAAACGTTTTATATTTATTAGATAATGGCCAAAACCCAGTTTAATATAAGACTTAAATCGTTTTATCTTATTTATAATTTTTAAAATAATTTATATTAATTTATAAATTGATATATAATCTAATGTTTACTCCTTAATTTATACCAATTGGTTAAGTTTATATTAAGTAACTTCCCCCTCACTCCTGCATTTTATTTTCACTTTCCATGGAGAGAACCTTACCAAACCATTACGGCCCACTTGCCTTCAGATCCTTTGATCGACCGAAACATCCCCATTCCATGAATATACTCTTATAACCTCATCGGGTGTGTTTGAAAATCCGTAGGTAGAAAAGGGTTTATGAATTTCGAAAAAATTTATAGAATCTAAAAAGAATTTACGGAATCCAAGAAGAATTTACAGATTTCGAAATAGTTTTTATGGATTTCGAGATGATTTTTACAGATTTCGAAATAGTTTTGTTTAACTTGCATATACCGTTGGGAAGAAGTTCTTCCCGAATATGCACATGCACGATGTGAAATTTTCATATAAGCAAGGAAGGGTATATGCTCACTTTTATCCATTAATTATCAACAGGGATTAGATTTAGCATAATGAGCTAATTTTTAATAAGGTCCAACTTTCATTTGAATGAGGTGTAATATCTTATAATACCTCAATTATAATTGGCCTCGTTTGGTTGAGTTTATGGAGAGCTAAAACACAGTTTAATAATATTTTTCTGCAAAACAAGATAATCTCCTTTACATATTTATCTCATCTTACATAAAAGTACTTTTTTACTGTATTTCAAAACGAATCCATTATCTTAAATAAAAGTAAAGACCATTTGCATTTGTCCTCTAAATAAAAAAAAATGAAGACAATGAAATTGAAAATGAATAAATGTTAAAAAGAAAGAAAGAC
Source organism: Vachellia pachyceras (assembly GCA_025593235.1). Lineage (NCBI taxonomy): Eukaryota > Viridiplantae > Streptophyta > Magnoliopsida > Fabales > Fabaceae > Vachellia > Vachellia pachyceras. Next base: position 24,277 of record JANTPZ010090288.1, on the reverse strand, counting down.
CAATAGAGTGGGGCCGGCTTGTGTATCGGCCACTCCAATGACTGCAAGCGGCAGCTCGAAGAACTGCCGAGAATGCTTTGAAGCTTCAGAGCTGTAATCCTTGTTGAACCCATGCAATCTAACAGCGGTTTCCCTCTTACATTATATTATTATTCTTGTAACTCAGATAGTGAAATGGAGAAGAAAAGCCTGTGACGTGATAAACTTTTTGGACGTTTCTGTTCGTCCCCAAGTGCCCCTCGTATTGAATATCCCAACGTTGCCTTGTTTCGATCAATTCAGCGGAATCCCCATAGAATGCCAACCTTCCATATCTCTCCTTTCTCTCTCTGTGTGCGTCTCTGTATTCTCTTTTGTTTATCTTCTCATGACAATGACAATGACCAAATAGAAAGGGAAACGCACTGAAAATGCTTCATCTTTGGATATGATGACCTTTACTCAGACAATTCATGAACCTTCTCAAAGCTTCATTTCCTACCCTAGAATGCCTCGCCGAGTAATCGAAGGTTCACTTCTCATCTCTTGCATTTCTATACACAATATATTGCTCGTTTTTATTTAAGTTTGCTTAATATATACGTTTCTTTATCAACGTGTCTAGCTGTTGCAACATATGAGAATGCTAATACGTTTTCTTCAGGTTCACCTGTGATTGAAACAGAACAAGTAAATGCAAGCTTTCATTATGGGTCTTTTCAGTCTGCTTTCTTTTTTCTTTTGATGACGATATGCTCTCTTTAGGTCCACTTCGGAATTTTCACATCATAACTGCACAATACAATAAGCAAGCGCGAAGTTTCATCATTAGCAGTAATTATGGAATCTAGCTGGCTGTTGAATTTTCTTAGATTGTCGATCTTATTTGGTTCTAATTTAGGAATGTTTGAGAATAATTTATCTCATTTTGATTCTTGCATGAATTATTTAGTTTCAGTAGATATTTTCCTTAGATGTTATCAAGTCTTTAATTAAATCATTTTATTTACGTTTGTTTCATATGATTTCTCGTCTTGATTGTCATACATGTTTTATCTCTGCTAATTCTGGTTGACTGGTTCTACTTATTGGGCTCCCTTGCTAGCTGAAATTGAAGGCCAAGCAAATTCCCTTCCCTTTTTTCTTGAAATAAGGGAAAAGGAAGGGTTATCTGTCTCCTATATCACAGGAAAATAGTCAGCACATATTGGTTTATAGCAGTTAGTACTGTGTAAATCTTCTTTAAATGGCAGAGAAATGAAATTTAACATAACTTTGAACCTATGCATGTATTTTATACAACTTAGCTTCTTTAGTCAAGGTAAGCCATATGTTTTTTTTATCATGCTGTTCGATTTGGTTAAGTGGGGCGATTCATCCAACGTTCTACATTGTCGGATCAAACCCTTAATTTTGTATATTTCAATTTTTTTATCTACTTCTTCACATCACTTGGAATAAACACAAAATGATCAGTGGCATAACATCTGTGACTGCAGTGGAATCTCCATCCTCTCAGAATATTGGGGCATCATCCTCGCATAGTTCTGAAGGACTGTTCTTTTTCCTTGGAGGGATAGTAATGCTCCTCATATTGCTGATTCTTGCATTTGTGTTTCGGAAACATATTAAACTTGCAAAACTAATGAAAATGATAGCTTGGAATAAACAGCAGCCTTCGAATAAACAGCAACAAGGTAACAAAAAAAAAAAGCACCAGAAAACGACAATATCAGAAGCCTGAATCTATTTTCCCTTGATTTTCTATATGATTGTGGCACAATAATTTTTTTTTTTTTAGGGATGCATGTTCTTATAATATTACTTTTATTCTTTTTTGGGGGAATATGATGAACCAGCAGAGGTGGTGGAGATGATAGTTTCAACAACAACAAGTAAGCTGCAAGGTAGTAGAAAGAAAGCATCATAGAACCTGCCACTTACTATTTATTATAAGGCATCCACATTTGGGTTTACATTTTGTATTCAGGATCCATGGAACTCCTAAGCGGGAACCTTCGAACTATTATCTACTTTGACCACTGGGCATTGAAGAAGGCAACCAAGAATTTTCATTCTGGTAATCTTCTTGGAAGTGGTGGATTTGGGCCTGTCTATCGGGTATAAATACTGAATTTAATTAAGCTTGATTTATTGAGGAGATTGATTCGTTTATATTAACACCTAGAAATTTTAAGTATGATGCATTTATATTATAGCACTAACATGATGAAGTATGTAAAATTTTAGATTGAAGTAAGTGGGTCCTATCGGTAGTCTCAGTGAATTGATCAATGCACTCATCAGACTGAAATATTTGGTAAATGAACTTGTGGGGTTTTGCATGTGAGCTTAAGAGGTTGGCAGCATTTACTTGGGTGTTAAGAAACTCGTTGCTGGAACAAGAAGCCCATTTGCACATGCTTCTAATTGTATAGGTTATGATCCTAAAGTGTATATTTGTCAGGGAAAGTTGGCAAATGGAAGGCTAATTGCAGTTAAGAAACTGTCTCTTAACAAATCCAAACAAGGAGAGAGAGAATTTCTAGCAGAGGTGAGAATGATCACCAGCATTCAACACAAAAATCTGGTTCGCCTTATTGGATGCTGCACAGAAGGGATTCAAAGGATACTTGTGTATGAATACATGAAGAACAAAAGTTTGGACCTCTATATATATGGTATGTACACCCATGTTATATATCTTTACATTATTAAATAGAAACTCTATTCGCTACACATAGAACCCATAGTTGTTAAGTAAGAGTCTCCTATAAATAGAAGATCTGATTAAATATTTACTGGCTTTTTTGTAACGTTTAATGCTCCTTTAGTGTTTAAAAGGATGTGTGATTGATATAACAACACAATTCTTTTTCTTTGATGCCGCTATATAATGCAGGAAACAACGGTCAATTTCTAGATTGGAGAACTAGGTTCCAAATTATTCTTGGAATAGCACGTGGATTACAATATTTACATGAGGATTCACACATCAGAATTGTTCATCGAGATATTAAAGCAAGCAACATTCTTCTTGATGAAAATTTTCATCCAAGGATTGGAGATTTTGGACTAGCGAGATTCTTCCCTGAGGACGAAGACTACCTCAGCACTCAGTTTGCTGGAACACTGTGAGTCTTATTCTCTAAATGATAATGTCTTTAAAAGCATTGAATAGAGTCTCAGATTGGGTTAGCTGGTTCGATTGGTAAACCAATGAATGGCGGGTTGGTTGCTAAATAGGTATACACAACCAACTAGCTCAATAAACATTCAAAGTTCAATGAATCAGCTAGTACAATCATATAATTGGTATGACCTGGGGTGTTCATTGCCTTAATCCAGTCCAGAAATGTGTTGGGATTTGAACACAACACATAATGAAAAATAGTTGATGTCATTTTTCTTTCCAATCACATTTTGCATTTTACAAATTATCATCAAGATGAATATTCAAGTCTAAATCCTTCTAATGTAATGAACGAACTCTATAAAGTATTCTGTATATGCAGGTGTTTAATGTCTTAGTTTTTCATTTTAATGTGATAAGGTGATCTATTTAGAGATTTGAGAAGGTCACTTTTGAGTTTATTTCAAACAATTCTTTTGTATGCGGTAAATTATATGCTAGTCTTTCTTATTTATTTTGATCAGAGGTTACACTGCTCCTGAATATGCCATTAGAGGGGAATTGTCAGAAAGGGCAGACATCTATAGTTTTGGAGTCCTTGTGCTTGAAATTATTTGTGGCAGGAAAAATACGGATCTTGCTTTACCATCAGATATGCAGTATCTTCCTGAATATGTAAGCTCTTACATTCCACACTGAACTTTATCATAATACCTCCAGTCCCTTATATAAAGAGCCAATTGAGGTTGGGTTTGGTTTACAATATAAGATCACAATGCATTTTATCTTCTTTATTTATCAATTTCCAGATTAATTGATTTAACTTGCAGTTGATATATAATGTTACACAGTGATATTTTAGAGAAACCGTGTCAAATTTTTTAGATTAACCAATTTAAATCATTTCTTTAATCTACTCAAATCAGTTAATTAGCTTTTATAGATGGAGTATAAACCAATATTCTTGCTGCCTCGTATTTCAATGTGCTCGTGTGTATTTTCATTGCAGGCCTGGAAGCTCTTTGATAAGTCAAGGTTGATGGATCTTGTAGACCCGAAATTGCAGGAACTTGGATTTATAGAAAAGGATATTATGCAAGCAATCCATGTGGCCTTCTTATGTATTCAGTCTCAACCAAACTTAAGGCCTCCGATGTCAGAGATTGTTGCATTGTTGACATTCAAGATCGACATGGTTAGAAGAATACCGATGAGAACATCCTTCCTTGGCCGAAGGCAGAGAAAGGATGACGAGAACCATTCATGGGAAGCCATATCTGAGGCATATCCTTCCGCATTGTTGCCCAGTGATACTGCATCCATACCAAAGTAAAGGCTACTTGTTCATTCTTGCTGTCAAATAAGGAGCCATGACCGTACATAAGGAAGACGAAATATTTTGAAGGGTAGATCACCTATACATTAACATTTTGCTTCTGGTATTTGTAATGTATAAAGGACACTCCCTTAGCATGAATTCTTCTACCGTAATTAGCATGAAAATATCTCTTTATTAGTGTATAATCCTTACAGGATAGTTGTGAAGTTTTTATTTTATTTTTTTGCAATGAAGATAATAATTGTACTAGACATTTTGTAATATTATCAGTGGATTCTTTGAAACACTTCCCTTGGTAAACCAAAGCATCTCCTCCTCCATTGTCACCCTGATGACCTCTGTCTCTGCTGCTTCATTATCAATTCTCTGCTTACTGATATATATATATATATTACAATAAAATATTTTGCCGAAAAGGATTACGAAGCCCACAGTACATGGAGGAAGTTAATTGTAGGCATAAGCACAACCTCGAGATATGCATCAAGAGAAAGAGACCGAAAACAAGAAAGGAAAGAAGCAGGGGGGGCAAAACGACACTGCTCTGCAAGTTGTGTTGTAGGAGGAAGCAAAGGACTTGTATAATAGTAGCTACATGGTGGAATTTATTACTATTCAGCAACGTTGCCCATTAAATTCCTGCCCCGACACGTATTCAATGCCGTTTCTTCATTAGCAGGACAGGTTTTGCTTCAGACATCGCAAAGAACCCTCTTTCTTCTTTTGACCTGTAGACTGAATCTACGCAACCCCCATCATATCCTTTTTTTTTTCGGTGACAACCCCCATCACATCCTTTGTATTCAGCAGATATGTGCAGTTTTGAGAGTCTAAGACTGTGGGGGCCAATTTTGAAAGTAACATTTTTTTAATAGAAAATTGGCCTAGACTCCTTTTGAATGGATGAAAAGTTGAGGGGAAAGAAAATTGGAAGGAAGAAAATAGATAGAAGAGAAAAGCGAAGAAAAAGTATTATCACCCATCCTGTTTGGATGGATGAGATAAAACATAGAGAAAAATAGATAAATAGTTGAATTACTAAAATATTCTTAAATAAAAATATTTTAATAAATAATAAGTAAAGTATCCTTAAAATATAAAAAGTATAATATCAAACTAAATATGATAATGAAAAATTATATTAACATTAATATCATTAAATAATTTAAAATCAAATTATTTATTAAAGACATTTTTCCATGTTATTATATTTCAAAGAAAAATAAAGTAGATAAAAATATATCATATTTTTAAGGTTATAAGGTTTTCGTACGTAATTAAAAATAAATTAGATATTGTAATATATTTTAAAACTTATTCTTTTAAAAAAGAAAGTCAAAGTCAGAATTTTAAAAAATTCAAATGTTAAACTTAATAGTTTAAAATGAAAAAGTAATAAAGAGATATAGGTAGATAAGAAAAAAAATTTTCTCTTCATGTGTGGAGAGAAAAGTTGGGAAGAAAATATAGTGGACCCACACTTCATTTTCTATCTAACTTTTCTTTCCTCCACTTTTTCTCTCCTATCCAAGTAAGGGAAATTCATTTCTCCCTTTATTTTCTCTCCAAATTTTCTTTCTTCTCTCATTTTCCATCCATCCAAATGTAGGGATAATGTTATGAATGTGGCAAGGACTCTTGAAGCTTGAGTGACTTTGGGTTTGAATCCAACATTTCTTTTCTTTTTAAAATTAGAGTAGCATGTAGTAATGGCAACTTGGGATTATATTTAGGATTGAACTCCTGATCTAACTCTTATGCACTCTTTCCAACCTTTTTTATAATATCTGGATATTTGAATCCCTCCCCCTTTATTATATGATCCACCATGGGTTGGTTGAGGATTGAATGTATTTTTTTTCAATTATACCCGTAATTAATTTTTCTATACAATATCTTTTATCATTTTTCTCATGATTATTCTCTCTCATTTACCCATTTCTAAATAAGGGCATATTTGGAAAAAAATAATACATTTCCTACACATTTACTACATTTAACTTGTCTTAATAGTTTTCTTAAACCACACAATTCAGTTTTTTGGATCACACATAATAAAGATATGAAACGAGTATATTATAGTAATATAGTTGAAAGGTTTAAGTAGTTTAGGAAAGACCAATCTGTGCTTTTTTTTTTTTTTTGACCTGAAACCTGTGCTTTGAATATACTCATTGTATTTCTTCTTGTTTTTTTGACCAGCCTACTCATTGTATTTCAAACAAAGAAAACAGAGAAATAAAATTTTCCAGTAAAGGAGGTCTCTCAAACTCAAAGTGTATATCAGATATCTTCCTGTTAATGAATCAAATGTCCCTGTGAAGGATGGCTTGTATCCTCATCGAATGAACCACGTTTTGTTGGTGTATATTGAAAGTAATTTTAAAAGTACCATAAATTTTCAGTTTTTTTTCATTTTTACTTCCTATAATATTGTAAAGATTTATTTTCGATCGGATACAAAAGCCCCCCCCCCCCCAAAAAAAAAATCTCAAGCAAGAACAGAAGAAGGAAACAAGATATTAACTTTTTGGTATATCCCCTGTCTACTGTTGCTTAAACATACAATACAACAGACATATTAAATTTGTCACAACTTACAACCTATAAGCCTATCTTTTTGCCCACTAGACAATAGCAACCTACCTCTAAGCTAGGAGACGGTTAACAGTAATGCCATTGTCAGAACCAATATTCTGCCATTGATTCATTTACAAGATGATGAACAGAGAAGAAGCAAAATGAAAAATGGAGGGGAATGTAAAATACGTCAGTTTCTTCCAAAATTCACATTGATATAACTGCAAAGTAATACAAACTTTCTAAAACAAAGAAGAAGATCACCATACTGTAATGTCCATTGTGGTAAACTGAAATTCCCTTTTGGCCTCTCAATTGTGAATATGACTCAGAACCAATTGACTTCTTTGTAGATTTTTTGTACCAGTTTGGTGTAATTTTTCATTCTGAAATTGCAATCATATAAGCATGAGCAATAAAGTGAAGCAAAAAATCTCTGAAGAAGTCAACTGATACTGGACAGACATATATAATCTTTAGAGCACAATAACAGTATCCCTATTCCTAGTCATTATGCTACAAGGAAGATATGGTTCTTTTGTCTTTGTCTACCTATTATGTAACGGATTTGGACCAGTAGGGACGAGTCTCTTATTTTCTGAGATGGTGGCGTTCTTCATTGAGCTTGAAAAGGAGTTGCTCTTCTTGGCATCTTCGTCTTCTTCAAACTCATTATTTGAGCTCTTCTTCTTTGTGCCTTCAAGCACCAAATCAGTGGCAATGATGGTCTTATTTCTTGCAGATACTGTGTTGTTGTTGGACCTAAGGCAAATCAAGATCAAAAGACACACCAAATATATCAATCTCATTGAACCAAGTTTAAGCTCAGAAACAAAGAAGAAATGAGTGTACAGAGAAAAAGAGAGAGACCCACAGAAGATTATATACTTGTAAATGGACCAGAGATAGAGAAAGCCCGGGGTGGGGGGGAAGATAGAGGCAAAAGGAATTAATTGGTGCTGATATTATTATTATTATTAATGAAACAGAGAAGAGAGGGGCAAAACATGTGAGGGTTATGGGGCATTAACTACGAAGTACCTCGTATATATGCAGTAAAAGACTGTAATGATATATCACATCTCTCGGGTCAGAAATTTCACCAAATATCTTTAAGGCACTTCAATTCAAAACTTGGCATTGATTGATGAATAACTTGTGAATTCAAACCAACCCAAAAACAGATTTGTGAATAGCAAAAATGAGGAAGCAAAGTGCAAAGCATGTCCTGTTCCTCGTTCCCCTGGGCCTTTTTGGCCGGTGGCCAGGGAAGTAGGAGTAGTTAAGCTTAGCCTAACCCCACCCACACCCTCTTAAATCCCATTTGCTAGTTCCAATCACCTTTTTCCCCTTTTAACATCGATAACAACAAGCCTTGTCAAATCCACTTACAACTAAAGGGGTGATGGAGTAGTTTTTCTAGCATTCTTTTCCATTTCTGCTCCATAATAAAAATTATTTAGTTTCGATCAGTAATTCCTTGAAATCTCAGAGTCCAAAGCAATTAAGGTGGAATGATGTTGAATTGCAGTGTTACACTATGAGATGGTACGTAGAAATCATAATAGTATATGAAATAAAAGAAGTCTATCATAGCTGATATTGAACCCGTAATCTGTCACTCACTCATGAGAGGTTTACTTCCAATACTGATTTTTTTTTTTTAAAAAAAAAAGATCTGTGTGTCATGAAGAGGAGGGGGTGTCTTGGGTTATACGGAAAAGAGGGGAACAGGGAGGAGGAGGGAAGAGGGGAATGGGAACGCCCGAATTATGAAAACTGAGGACTGAGAAGACTAGAGAGCGAGAGAGATTCATTAAAGGCAAGCCACCCATTTGTGTTCAAACATCTCACCCTAAACACATCTCCCTTGTCCTTCCCTCTAACATATACCAAACTTCCCAACAACAACACTATTATATAGCTCCCTCTATTCTACCACCTATGCCTACTATTTATAACTATTTCCCTTATCCAAACAACATTATGATTTCAATTCTCGTTAATAACAACCTACATACATAAATTTTTTTGGAATTCACAGTTCAATTGGAGGAGGCTGGTACTACTAACTATGGAAATACATAAATTTTAGTTCACAGTTCACTTCTTCACTTTGGAATTCAAAGAGGAAAGGCAAAAGAACCAGATCTTAAAAGAATTTGTTGGAGTTAAGAAGGTGGAGCAATGTCTCTCTCCAATTGTCTCTGGTTTTTATTCTGTGATAAAATTTTAGGCTGGGGTTAGATTCATCATCCATAATTCAAGGTTAAGACTCTACTAAGTTACACACCACCTAGTCAACTGTTACCTATATAGGAATTAAACCCTCTTCACGAAGGAGTATGTGTCTACTTTAAAAAGGTAGGAATTGAACCTCAATTCTTCAGCTTTATAATCTAACTGGTGCATCACTCCATCGAATATTCTTTTATCCTTGGGTGAAGCCAAGTAAGAAAAAGGTAGCTGTGTTACAATGTATATTTGGTACGGGTCAAATTTTCTTAACCCGAACCCGCTCGAAAGTATCAGGCTGAAAGAAATGGAGCCCAAATCAGGGTGTCTCAAACCCAATCCAAACTAACTCGTATGTGCGGACAAAGCAGCACGTGTGAACATGCCCCTCCGAACACGGTACATGAAGGCGGAAAGCCCCCACCTTCTTCTTTCTCTGTAACTGTCGGAGCCGGCGACGCCTCCTCCGTTCTCCTTCTCTCTTCCCTGAATATGCTTTTCCACCATTTCCCACATGGCAACTTCTTCCGTCACTCAGACGAGGAGCCTTTATACCGTCACCACCCTCTTGTTCCTCGCCTTGTTTCTTCTCACTATGTTCGTTTTCAGCAGAAGAGCTCTAGAATCAGCCCTCTCCCTTCGTTCTGATGTCTTCTTTAGAGCTTCCCCTTCTCTCCAAGATTCTCCAATCTCATTTTCTGAGAACACTGCCACTGCGCAGAATTTTACTTCTGACCCTGATCATGTGGATTCTCCATCTAACCAATCTGTTAATGAGAATGTACAAACTGCACCTGTTGAACTTGATTCTAGCTCTGATGGTTTCGATAAAGAAGAATCTGGTAATGACAAGAATGAGAAAGCTTCTGAAAGCGAAACCACCGCGTCAAGTGTGGATAATGTTCGCGAGTCTGGCTTGGATAATGAGATTTCTGTTAATAGTCAGGTCGACCCAGTTTCTGATAAGGAATTGACTGTGACAATGGCGGGTAATGACAATGAAGTTTCTGGTCATGATAAGAATGGCGCTGATTCTGAGAACAAGTCCACCGACACAATTGCGTTTAGAGTTCGCGATTCTATCACTGATAGCACCGAGGATGAAGTTTCTAAGAATGATTCCAACAATGTAACCACTGGCAAAATGGCTGATGATGTGGGCGATCTCGCGTTGGAGAAGCAGTTGAAGTGTGATTTGTACACTGGAACTTGGGTGAAGGATGAAAGTTACCCAATTTACCAACCGGGATCTTGCCCTTACGTTGACGAAGCTTATGATTGCCAAATCAATGGAAGGACTGACACTGAGTATACAAAATGGCGGTGGCAGCCTGATGGCTGTGATCTTCCCAGGTATCTGTGAAGTTTTTCAATTGCTTTACGTGTTATTATGTGGTCACACACACACACACTACCTACGACTTGTTTTAAGCATTTTCATCAATTCGTTGTAATGTGTGGGCTGAATGACGTGTTCTATGAGAAATTGGGACGTAAACGAGCATTGTTGCCCCTCGGAGACTTCAATGTCTATATTTGATTTGATATTACCATGCATTTAAAAATTGTGCTATAAACGTCTTTTACTTGTTCTTGAGAGTCATCTAAAATATTTAGACAGAATATAATTCAATGCTACTACCAGCAATGGAGTATTTTTGTATAATTTTGGTCCGTGTGCAGCGTGCTGCATCTTGCATGTCTTCGCACTTATTGTTTCTGCTAATTGTTAATTGCTATGCGAGACAAAATCAGTGCCTGTTGCACCGTTTGGTACCTCTTCCCTTGATGAGGTTGAACTGGATATAATAAGAGTTGTTTTCCTCGCAACCTCGTTTACATATTATGGTAGTTTGAATGACATTGCTATTGTCCATGTTCACTTAAGTCATTTATGTTTTAGTCTTGAGTTTTCCCTTTCAGATATGCTCACATATGAATACCCAACACTACAATGTTGCACAGAGATAAATGCCTCCTTTTTTCTTGGCAATAGCCTGAGCAAAGCAACTTTCGCAAATCAATGCATTTAATGAATGAATACATTGTTGTTTAGGCATGTATGTGATACTGAATGTTGAAAAGACATTCATGAAAATATGGCCAAGTAGGTGGTTGGGTATTCTTGTAAAAATTAAAGAACAGCGGACTCCCACTATCAGACCTTATCTTTCTAAAGCATGAATTTAGGTTTTGGTGCTCTACAAATGCTATTACTACCAGTGATAATTGATGATAATTTTCAACCTAATATTAGATTTGTTCCTGTTGCATCAATATTAGCGTTCTCACTGTAAAACGTAGGTTATTTTTTTCATTCCAAATCAGTGGAAAACATTCTTAAAGAAGTGTAAAATCTTTCTTACAGTTGTCAAACTTTTGGAAACATATGTTCTATTGATGTAGAAATATTAAAAAAAACCATACCTTTTTCCTTCACTATGATTTTAGGTTTCATATGGATGATCTTGATTAATGTTTTTGGTTCTCCTAGGTCCTAGCCCATGTTTGATGAATGATGTTCTTTGCTTATTTGTTTTTGGAGCCCGTATTTTTTGTCTGTTAAGCAGGCTTTATAATTAATCAGCGCATTATGCTTGCTCAAAATTTTGACCTCCTGATTAATATTTTTCATTTTTTATACTAGAATGTATCACTAGATCTGTTTATCACCATGCATACTCAGCCTTTTTTTGTAATTTCATTCAAGTTGAGAGTGGTATAATTCATTTTTCGTTGCTTTTACATTACAGTCTCAACACCTATAATATCTGATAGATCTCATTAAAGAAATTGTTCTTTCTTTTTGATTGGTGAGAAGAGGGGAAGAGAATTTCTTTACGGTTAACTTGAACCCTATGTTTAGCTGGTGTTTTTATCAATTGAGTCTGACAAGTTTATTGGTGTATATCTATAATTTGTTCAACTTTTGTCATTCTGTTGATGTAACACTCTTCAATCACCCTGTTTGAGAACTGAAATAACGGTTAATTGTATGGAGTTGCTATTTCATTTTTCAAGCAGCTATTATGTGGTCCCTAATATTGCAGTTTACGGAAACATCAGAGATTCATGTTTGTTCTTCATTCACTTAAGTTGTTACTTGCAGGTTTAATGCCACAGACTTCTTGGTAAGACTAAGAGGTAAACACCTGATGCTGGTTGGAGATTCCATGAATCGGAACCAATTTGAATCTATTCTGTGCCTGCTCCGTGAGGGTCTTCACAATAAGAGCAAAATGTATGAGACCCATGGGTACAAAATAACCAAAGGACGGGGTTTCTACATTTTCAAATTTGAGGTACAAACTTCCTTTCCTTGCATTGTCAGGTTATCCGGGAATAAATGACAAGAAATTTTTAATTTTTTTTTGTAGTTTTTGAACAATATTTTCTTCTCATACTTGTCTGTTGTGATTACTTATGCTTGATTGCTTTGGGGCCAAATTGTTGACAAGAATAACTCCAACTGGTCCTTAAGTCTTGTTTGGGAATTTTGAAGAAAGTGGGGTAGATTGCTCATTAATGGACTGGGATGGGATGGAGTGCAGTGGGAAGAGACAGTTCCTATTCTGTTGGATGTTTAATGAAGAAATATACGATAGCCCATTTTGTATTGTTTGAAAGTTGCAATATCACTGATGGGGCGAAGAGTAATCTGGCCCCTAAAGCACAAGTTTCCCATAGTAGTGTTGTGAATGTAAAAGAAAGCATGGTGTGGGAAACCGGACCGGCCGGTTCAGATCGGAAACCAACGAACCGGCCGGAAAGCCGGTCCGATCTACTAACTGACCCCGGGTCAGTTCAACCCGGGGCAACCCGGAGTGAACCGGATCGAACCGGGATGAACCCGGTTGACCCGCCGAGTTTGGCGAGTCGGCCGGGTTCTGTTTTGTAAAGGGACGAAACGATTTCATCCCCGAAAAAAATAGAAAAAAGTCGTCTCCTACCTCGCCGGCGACTCAACTCCTACCTTTTTCGCACCTGAGCTCCTACCTCGTCCTCTCCTCTCGCCGGCGAATGCTTTCAGAACGCTTGTCCTCTTGCCAGCAACCTCTTCCTTTTTTTTCTCCGTTGATGCTTCATTTCTCCTTGCATCTTTTGTTCGCTTTATCCGGCTTCCCTTTCTCGAGTGAAGTTCAGGGGTTTAATGGAAATATCCTGCTGCGCTTTATTTTTTCTGCCTTGACAGATTCAAAATCAACGAGTGATGAAAGAGTGGCGGTGATGGCTTCCAAATGAAAGAAAGCGTGAGCCAGTGTTAACAGAGATTCAAAATCGAAGGGATGATGGAAAGAGTGATGGTGAAGGCATGTGACGTGTGATGGCATGAATTGATTGATGAGAGCATGCGCCTGGCACAATCACGTGGGAGGGAGGGAGAAGAAAATAGGGAAAAAGTTTTAAAAATTAAAATAATTTTAATTTTAATTTTATTAATATTATTGTAAAGTATATTTTTAATTTTTTATTTAACACCGGTTTGACTCCGGTCTGACCCACTGACCCTTAACCCACTACCTTATCCGGTTCAATCACCGGTCCGGTTTCCTGTACCTTGAAAGATAGTGAAGAATATTTGAATGATCAATGGTGAAACAGTGGTAGAAGAACATGGGGAAGCCAAAACTCCCTTGATTTGGTGGGTTTTGGAAATTGGAGTGTGGGTTGGGGAAGAAATGTTTGGGTTTGGGAGCTGCTTACTCAACCACCCGAATCCATTACTTTTAAACCACCCAAACAATTTTACTTTTTTTCCTACCATGCTACATCGCCCAAACAAGCCCTTAGTTTTTAAGCTTTTTCAAAAAATGATACCATTTCTCTTGGTATTTACAATAATTTTGTAGACTTTTTAACCATCCAAACATTGACTGGGCAATCTTAACTGCATAATTTTCTTGTTAAAATCAAGCGTAGTCTTGTAAACTGTAGTTCATTATGTTTAAGGTTTTGAAACACTTTGGCAGGACTATAACTGTACGGTACAATTTGTGAGATCTCATTTCCTTGTGAGGGAAGGAATTCGTAAAAATGCACAAGGGAACTCAAACCCAACATTATCAATAGACCGGATTGACAAGACATCTGGCCGTTGGTTGAGGGCCGACTTTCTTGTCTTCAACACCGGGCACTGGTGGACTCATGGAAAAACTGCTCGAGGGTTTGTATGCAATTTTGGTTTTTTTTAACATATTTATGCTTTGAAATGGTATACCTCTATGTTCTTTAATTTGGGTAACTTTATGTTTAATTCTTGAATTAATGTTTTCCCATTGATCATCTGGGGTTGGATGAGGGCATTGCCACACACTCCTTGAGGTTATATTTTCCTTCTATTAAAAGATTTGCGGCACATCTTCTTTCTTTCTTTTAAAGCAATGAAAACTTCATCTAGCAAAACTGACAGTGTCCGTTTTTTTTCAGGATAAATTATTACAAAGAAGGTGATTATCTTTATCCACAGTTTGATTCAGTTGAGGCATACAGAAGGGCTCTAAAGACCTGGGCCAGTTGGATTGATCGTCATATCGATCCAAAGAAACAGATAGTCTACTATCGTGGATATTCTTCTGCCCATTTCAGGTATTGATTTTCTTGCTGAAAAAGCGATTTAAAATATAGTTTACCGTTATGTGATCTGGCCTGCTTTCAGCTCATTATCTTATGGTTGGTTCAAAAGTTGGAAAATTTGGAAAAGCAGGACCCAGATTTAAGACTTGTGCTTTGCATGGAAGTCTGAGATGAGTCGTGCTGCCTATAACTAATAAACAGTACGGCCTCCTATAGATTCTGTGTGCGCGCGCGCGCGTGATCTGGAAATATCTGTTTAAGAATTGGCAGAATTAAAGCATAAGGTCATGTTCCTTGCTAACTAGCAAGCAAATCTCAGATTCTGATTCTTCACGCATGCAAAAGTGAATGTGTATAAAATATCATGAATTGGGAGAGCTACATGCAATCAGGCTTGGCAATGATTGAATTTGACCTAGTCAGATAGTCATATTAAAAAAATTCATGAACCTAAAGAGCTTTGTTCAGAAAATTACAAATGAGATTTTATATTTAAGATCGGTGGGGTATAATAACCAATGGCTCCCTTCCCCTTCCATTATATTTTTGTATTGAGAGTCTTGGATAAGAAATAATGAGGCTATCGTTTCAATATTGCAGTCATACCACCATCAATTTCTCTCTGATATCACACCGTTTGTTTTTCAGAGGTGGAGACTGGGACTCAGGTGGGTCATGCCGGGGCGAAACTGAGCCGGTTTTCGCTGGGACGATCCTTGACAGCTATCCGGAAAAAATGAAGATAGTGCAAGAAGTGATCAAGGGGATGAAAGTTCCAGTGAAGTTATTAAATGTCACAAGACTGACCAATTTCCGCAAGGATGGTCACCCATCTGTATATGGAAGGTACACAATGCCTGGGAAGAAAGTATCCAAAAGAAAGCAAGATTGTAGCCATTGGTGTCTCCCTGGAGTTCCTGATGCTTGGAATGAGCTCATTTATGCCACTTTGGTTCTTCAACAGACTAGGACAAGTAATTAACACTTTGTTTCTTATCTTTTTTATTATTTTATTTATTTATTTCCCATGCTTTAGGCAGTACATGTCAACTACAAAAGATCCTGAGGTAGCCCAGGCAGAAATTTACTCTTGACATATTTACACTTTTATTTCTTGTCCGATTTTTGTTGGGATTTGTTATCATCACTGCACATCAAGAACAGTCATTGGCAATAGATGTCAAGTGTTTTTCATGTGCAGTGATAAACCAACCCCCCCTAAAAAAAAAGCATTTTTTGGGTAATGACGTGTTTGAGTGTTGGATTTTTCAGGAAGATCTTGAAGAGATTATCAATGTTATGAGATATTTTGAAAAATTAACTTCTAATCAGATTCGACAGCGATAATTTATATGTGTGGAATTCATTCAATATATATATGGTGTGAAAATTGCTTGGGGTTTACGTAAGAATCACTCCTGGTGTATTTATTTTTGCTTAAATAGCTTTAAAAGATAATTGACCAAAAGAAAGGACAACAGAAATGGGCCATCGATTTTCCAGGTCTATCATGGCGATACATGGTAGGAGATCTGAGATGAGAATACAGTAATGTCAATTTGTGTGCATTGAATTATTGGTGTTCACACTTTTCCACAAAAAGAATTTAATAATAAAGTAATCATTGATTAAATGGAAAAAAAATTAATCATGTTGGAACTGGAAGATGTTGAAACTTGGAAGGAATTACCAAACAATGATTGGTTAATGGTGGTCAGACCAGACTCATTCTTCTCTTGTCTTTGTTCCCCCTCCCAAGCTATAAGTAACCACATCCCCCCAAAAAACAAGTATGTTGACTCAACTTATTATATATGTGTTTGTGTAGACACACACCACATTAGATAGAGTATTCTTACCTTAGACTCAATTTATAAGCACTTTCAACACATTTTATTCATGATTAAGAAAAACCTTACATTTTATTAAACATGTCTTAAAATTTTATAACATTTTAAATTTACCCATATTTCGTATATATACTTCAATTAATGTGAAATCCCAAAAACTAATAGTCTACAAAATAAATAAGGGTAAGAATGTACATTCACTTAATAAATTTAATAGAGAATCGGTGAAAAATTTCTATTTAGAAATTTTATTAGCTAAAATAACAATTTTTTTAGTATACATAAAGTATTGATGCTCTATAAGATTTTATATGTATAAAATATGGGTACTCTAATTCATGTTTTTCTTATCAATAAAATTTTCAAACTAGAAAGTTTTCACCATATGTATAGGAGTACATATTAGAAACGCTTTTCAACCCCCATAAATGCGTTGCACAGTGCCAAAAGTCATTATAAGTTATTGTTCACATTTTTTTGTTTGTTTGGGAAAGATTATGGGAATAAGTTACTTGTGGGAATAAGTTACTTCTGCCAACAAGCTGAAATCCTGAACTTTTACAAATAAGTCAATTCTTCCACCACTTTACCAAACACAAATAACTTTTACAATCTGACTATGGCCTGTTTGGTAACCATGGGCTTATTTTCATAAGCACGTTTAACAGTGCTTTTCCGCAAAACGAGACAATCTCCTCCACATATTTGCCTCGGCTTATGTGAATAAGCACTTATAAGTGACTTATGGCAATTTATGCAAATAAGTTACTTATCCCACCATATTCCCAAACAGATCCATAATATTAATCTTAATCATATATCTAGAAGCCCTTTAAATTACTCTTTTATATGCCATTATTTATTTTAAGGCTTGGATTTCAAAGTATAAAGTATAAGTACATCAAAAAAAAATTAAAGGGAGAAATGGGAATAAATCCCCATTGAAAAATTAATTAGAAAATGTGACCTACCATTGCCTCCTTGTATACGATTAGTTGCATATTTTAGAAGCACAATTGCACATAACGTGGAAAGTCATTTGCATAATTTAAAAGGTTCTATTCTATAATTAATTTGTCAATGTGGGACTTATCCCCAGTTCTCCCAAAATTAAACTTTGACATGCTCTTTTCTCTTAAGATAGATCTTGAATTAGAATTTTGTGCATGAACAAAATTATTAAATCTAGATTAGTATGAGTTCAACTTAACTTCTAAGACTTAGTTGGTGTTTAAAAAAAAATTAAATTTACTTTTTCAACAAAAAGATAGGATAAACTACACCTATCTTGACAAAAGTATTATAATATCCATATTATTTATTTAATATTTATGAATATCAAAACATATCTAAAACACAAATTATTGCTTCATGGACAAGCTACATGGTAGGAGAAATGGGTCCCCTTGTTGAGACATGAAATGGGTAGTAACATTGAATTGTTCAATGTTTTGGTCAATTCACTTTTTTATATGACCAGTCCATTTGTGGAAAAGTCAAAATATATCATAACGCAAAATCATTGTAGTATTTCAATCAAACACCTATTCTCATCAATATAGCTTATAAATAATAAAATAAAATCTTAGTATCAATCATCAATTATTTAATTAAAACCAATGGGGTCCTATTTCTATATGTTATTTGTACGGAGTTTGACGAAAAAGAGTGTATTATATATTGTTTATGAATATGTGATAGCTTAATGGAGTTTCTATATCATAATGGGTGTGAGCTTTTTTTCTAACAAATTGATTTTGTGTTATTACTTTTTTTTTTGAAAAATAAAGTTTCACATGATACTTTTAGAAAAAAGTATTGTTATCACAAAAATAAGCTCAGGGTCTAAAAAGTTATTGAAGAATTATTGACTTGACTGTTTAATTTGAAGATTGTCAAGTATGGAATATCACTGCTAGAAAAATGTCATTTAGCAATGGAAAATCTGTCTTTAAATAACTATTTGCTGTCGTTAAAACGATGGAAAATAGTCATTTAACGATAGATTTTTCCGTCGTTAAATGATATTTTTCTGGTAGTGAATAAAGTTTCTTATGTATCTTGTAAATTATGTGTAAAATTTATTTAATTAGATTAATTCTTTTGGAGTGCCAATAATATGGATGCATATAGTCCCTTAATTGTGGCCATTATTGTGACCCCCACTTCATTATTGACTTTGTCGTCCTATATTTATTGCTTGCCTTTTGGGTTAAAGACATGACATATTATGTATTTATATATTGATGATTAGGTGAAAGTTGAAATATGAAAAATAATTAAGGCTCTAAGGTCAATTACATAATCATCACAACTTTTCATAAAAAGCACACTGTGTTTGTGTTTGTGTGGCTTTAAATTTTAAATGGCCAAATTGATATTACTTCCCTTTATTACTATAATAACTCATATAAGATACTACTATGTTTATAAAAATTTAATATTTTAATTTATAAGCAATTTCTTAAAATTTTAAGGATGATTAATGTATTTTAGACATTTGTAATCCCTTAACACATATAAATGATTAAAAAAATCAACATGACTAAAACTTGTTTGATTGAGTGGAAAGGTCCTTAAAAAGAGCAGAGGGAATGAAGGGAAAAAATCAAGTCAAAAAATTACTATTAATTAAAACCAATGATGCTCAAATCTAGGAGTAAGAAGAGGGATCTGTTCTATTAATATCTCAATCTTATTTGTCTCTAAAATTCTTATTTTTTTCTAAATTATCGATATAAATTGTATATATTAAAGAGACTTTTCACTAAGGAAGTATTATTTAATGCTTTTAAAACCAATTATCTAATTCTTGTATTTTAAAATAGAAAAAGAGTGCTTAATTATTGTATTTAGAAAAATTATTATTAACTCTAGAAATCAAAGGCAACTAATTTTCCTCTGTGCATTGCAAATTGTATTGTGAATGTAGGCATACACACAAGCACAAGCTAATATTAATAATAACTTTAAAAAAAAATTAAATTATGAAAAACATATATTGATTGAAAATTTTTAGCATTATGAAATTTCTATCATTATTGGGTGACTTATTGACCTTCGCTTTGTGGGTTAGTTCCATAAACAAGAAAAAGAAAAGCCAAAAAGAAATTATTAGTGGAGCACTTACCTATTAGACATGGATGCACTTGCCCAAAAAAATGTATACAAAAATAAACTTTTTTCTAGTTGTGAGAATTCATTTTTTTTTTATAAGTCAACTTCTGTGTCCTCTAATTACTAAATTATTTTTATCCGAATTTTAAAAGTCAATATGATCACATGGGCTCAATTAATGTATTTAATAGGTGAAATGCTCCATCCAGTCCATAATATAAATTACTATGAATTTATTTAATAAATCATGGTAGTTAACTCATTAAATTTGTATTAAATTCAGTAAACTTTTTAATTAGATAAAGTGAATATAAGAAATTTAACTTATGTATTTTCATATTAAAGAAAGTTTTAAAAGGAAGAGAGAAATATAAAAAAGTTATATTTAAGAACTACTTCTAAGGATAAAATTGGTAAGTAAACACCAATTAAGCTACTAGTCACATTGTGAACAAAATGATGATTTTCTTTGGAGTGACTTATTATACTGTGAACGAATTCTAAGTAATATTATTCATTTCAAAATTTAAATTTATATAAGTCAATCAATTAAAATCATCCATTGGCAAGAAAATCATCTAAAATCAAAGCACGTGGTTTCTCATCACGAAGTGAAATCCTCGAGATTTAATTTCTTATATGATATGATGATAAAATTTTGACCAAAATATTACAAAATTAATTGTTTATAAAGACTAATTAAATTTTTATTTAATTCTTGACCAAAAAGAATTAATTAATTCTATCCATTGTTTGATCCCCACGAAAGAAAAGTGCGTAATAAATTAATTTAGAACTTTGACTTTTTGGAGAAAATTAGGAAGGTGTTTCTGTATAGAATGACAGTGAGGATGAGTCCTACATATAAACGAAACCCACAAAATTTTCAATTTAAGGGTAAAAAAACTTATTTCTGTTTACATTATGTAAATTATTTTATAAGGTCCAAATAATTGCCTAAATATTTTTTTAATTAATTAGACAATTCTACGGAGATAAACTCAACAAATCAATGACGAGATATTATACAAGAAAGAGATACTTGTGGGTCATATTAATGGATATGGTGGATCATATGGAATGTATCATAAATTGTTGTTATCTTGCATCATGACAAAAATAATTAATCTCAAAAGTTAATATTATGGTGTTTTCATACACACACGTCAAATGTTCTATCTTTTTTATTGAATCACAAATATTTTTATATTTAAATTAATTATGTTTAAGGCACGGTTAAACATTAAAGATGTGGATACCTTTCCTAGCGAATATTTGAGTTTTGGTTAGTGACATTTAAGTCCATTTTGCTAAATTTAACCTTAATTGATATTGATGTTCTATATTATATCTTCAATAACTGTACACACTTTTTAAATTGGACCAATCAACAACAAATATTTTAACAAAATCATTAATTACATATATTGGTTAACTCATTAATTAAATTTATCTTAAATTGAAAAAAAAAGAGTTCAACTTTACCCATATTTAAAACTATCACCCGTCTCATCAAATCTCTTATTTTACCTGATATCCAATGTGTATTGCGAATAAATAGGAGTACAGTTGAAAAATGATAGTTAATAATCATCTATTAATCTAAATAAACTTGTAGTATGGGCAAAAAATTTCTTCTAGAAGAGTCCCTATATTTAAAAGTGAAGAGAATATAATACATGAAATTTTAAAAAAAAATTAATCAAATAATAATGGTTAGTAAAAGGTATACGTACTCAGTTGTGGCATAGCAAAACAAAAGAAATAAATTTGATCAATTTGCATCATCACCACCAGCTTCTTAATAGATAGATGACACATACCTAGCAATTAGCATGATAATTTATTTTGTACTGTTCAGTGTGTGCATATATAAACACACAGACACAAAATGTAAACAATGCAGCTATTTGAATTAGTTAACGGTGAAAACTACTTTTTCAAAGTAATATATAGCCTATAATGTAAGTATTAAGATGCGTTTTATCTTAATTTATGTAATTAGCAAACTGACTTTGTATGAATGATTAAAAGTATATTCCTATAAATATCCAAATCAAACACAGATATATAGATAGATATTATATAATCTCTGTATATCCTTCTCAATGGCTCTATCTCTATTCTCTACCCCCACTGTGTGTACTGTGCAGTTTTTGGGACCACTGATAAATTCAGGAAACCACCATGTCAGTCTTCTTCTTCTTGTTGTTGAAGATGATTCATTAACTCAGTTAATTAATGGCCTTTGATTAATGGCTTCTCACAAGAAGAACAACGAGCCAGTGTTGCTGCTGCTCTGCTAGAGAGTTGAACAGTACGGTTATTACTACTAGTTGCTAATATTAATGGCGATGATGCTTCAACTTTGAGAGCTCGCAGTTCCTCTATCTCTTTCTTCAACTTTCTGTTCTCATTCCTTAGGTTTTCGCAGCACCTTCTCAGCAACTCACAGTCTAATTCCGTTTGCTTCAACTTTTTCCTTCATAGAGAAGAAAAAAAACCATCAATTATATTCCGGGCTTGTCTGGTTTTACTTATTTTAAGTGATGTTGGTCTGAGGTACATATGGCAAGAGGAAAGAGTTTGGTCTTGTAAAGTGTAAAAGTTTGATAGTGTTGTGAAAATGACCTGAAAAGTTTGAGTTTTTACATCTTAAACTCGTGTTCCCAGAAGATCATTATCGTCGGACTTTCGCAGAAGTTAATAATAATTAAGGAGAAATGTCATCCTCTATATATATATGTGATGGGAAATGCTATAAAATATCATAGTCATGTGTGTTGATTTGGATTGTGTTAATGAAAATATCACATAAAAATGTTATAATTGATGTACATAATATTTACAAAAGGTTCAGAAACTTAATTAAAGCCATGTAGATCTCAGATAACGACGTTATGCAATATACCCAGGGAAAAAAAACATGATTGTGTTTAACAGTTTAACCTATATCGTGCCGACAAAATATTGAATCCAAGGATAAACATGTCAAATATATATATTGTATATGTATGAAGACTCTGTGTGTGTACCTCGCTCTTCTGTTTTGAAACCAAACTTCGATCTGCCTGGGGTTCAAATTCAATCGATGAGCAAGTTCTTGTTTCTGGAGCTGCATGGAATAGGAATAAGAGAGAGACCAGAATTAACCCACACAAGTTTCCATTTTTACCCTTCTGGGTAGGCAAGAATTACCAACAAGAACCGATATTCAATTCTTAAGAACACAAATCTCAAGATCGAGCAGTTTTATACTTTTATTCACGACTTCATCACAACCTGAACCTGGGAGATCCGGAGAGATAACACACGCACACACGCGCACAGATTATGAGAAAGAAATGAAATTATACAATGATCATATATATTTATATAACTATGGACTTACTGGGTTGAGAGAGCTATGGAGCTTGAAGCTGTCTTCAAGCATGGCGGATTGCTCCTTGGTGAGTCTCAATTTCTTTCTACAACTATTCTTATGACCGCTGCTCTTTTGATCATCTTCTTCTTCAGCATGATCGATTCCGGTCTTCAAACTGATCAATTCTTTGTGGTGATGATGATTAGTAATAATGGCATCTTGATCAAACTTTTGCTTCTTTAATGGCATCACACAGCCTCCTATTCCAAGACTTAGACTCAGCCTTGTGTTGCATATCATACTGTCATCTTCCATGGCAGAGAATCAATCACAGAGAGAGAGAGAGAGAGAGAGAGGAGGAGGAGAAGAAGAGGAAATAAAAATAGTTTCAAAGGGGAAAGTTATAGGGTTTATGGGAATAAAAATACAAAGAACGCGATTTAGTACATATTTTATTGTTGGGTTTGGCCTTATGGCATTCAATTTCAATCAGTTATTGGTGGGCTATCAAGAAAAATAAATAAAAAAGAAAATTTTTTTGAGACAGAGTAAGTAATTCATAATTAATTATAGTGGTTATGAGACTTGGCATATATACAATATTAATGGAATAATTATATGAGAAACTATGAAGGAGCAGATCAAGAAAACAAATGCATTAGAACATAGAATTGTGATCCCTTTTAGGAAACCAAAAACTTTTTTTAATGACATAAAAAAAATTAAAATGTTTGACTTTTCAACATTGTTTCAATTCTCAATCCAATTTTCTTTGTGTCTGCTTTCCTAGTACTTTCTTGTGATCCCATAGTGCCTCGTTTGGTGAGTCTCAATTCAACCTTTTTTGCTTTACCACTTACTCAATCCATCCATCAAAATCCAATAACCAATAATTAGTAGCAAAGAAAATTAACAATAATATACGAACCTTTTTCATTGTAATTTTGTATTTTGCGAAAAAAAGTTCCCTTTATATATATAAAAACAAATTTTAATCAATTTCCTTTATTGTCTTCAACTGAAATTTATTCTCAATGTAAAATTAAATAATTTTATGTATAGGAAAAAGTAAAAACACAGTGCGTTATGCATGTAAAGTTGAATTT